>JABFQB010000148.1:0-12463 GCA_022817105.1 Pseudanteris insignis
ATATAATAATACAATATCGAAAAGAAGAATGTTTAACCTGCGTGTTAAACATCGGTGCTGAGTGAACGAGCCTCTCTATCGTTGTATTTTTATCGGATTTATTCTGCAACCACTCATGCGATATAATTCTATCCAAGTTCAATCTCAAAGTAACATCAGGTTCCAATATTCCACGGATTAAATTTTTAACCGAATAGGACAACATTTCTCCAATTTTTGGATGAAATGACCATTTTTTATAAATTTGAGACTTTAGGAGTTCTGTTACTCCATTTTCATCATTGAAGGGCATGTATCCATTCAACATTATAAAAAGGATAACTCCGAGTGACCAAACGTCAGCCAGCTTTGGATTGTACGGATTTCTGCAGACGATTTCTGGTGGAGTGTAAGCTGCAGAGCCACAGTAGGTTTCGCTAAGTACCCTACGACCATTTTCATCAACACCCCATCTGGAGAAACCACAGTCAGCTATTTTTGCATTGAATCTACGCGAGAGCAGAATATTTTCACACTTAAGATCACGATGAGCTATGTTCTTGCTGTGAAGGTATTGCAATCCTGATGTTATTTGTCGGAACCAAATTCTGCTGAACTGTTCTTGCATCATTCCATACTTTAAGAGAAAATCCAGTAGGTCTCCGTTGGGAGCATAGCGCATAAAAATGAACACACGGGAGTCTCGTTGCAGTATACTATGTACCTATATTGATATATATAAAACGTTCAAAATAATAATTGATCTGGTAAAGACTCAAGTGTTTTTACACAAATATATTTGCCTGGATAATGTGCGGATTTTCAATTTTCGTTAACAATTCAATTTCTCGAGGGAAAAATTTCTCTAACGATTCTTGTGGTGCCTTACGTTTATCAAATATCTTGCAAGCTAATTTAATCCTTTTTTCTTTAACGCTATCAATGAATTCAGCGTAATGTACCGAAGCATGGGTTCCCTATAAGCAATTTATCTATTTATCCTATGTTAAAAATCTGATACCAAAGTTACGATAGTCAACATACTTGACCAATTTTTTTGCCAATCAAGTATCCTCGTTGTCCAAAAGCACATGCGTCTGAATTCCCTGGATTTACCTCTGCAGCCATGGTGTTGTCTCTTCATTGGAGACTTAATTAATATCTATCAACTATGCGTTAAATTGTATAAACATCTTATACTATAATTGAATGAAATTTTGAAATAGTTTCTGTTGCTAATAATATAATATTCATAATAAGAAAAATTTTCTGAGTAAAACTAAAAAATGATTATACAAAATGGTTTTTTACTGAAATAATTTAAGTTTAAATTTTGTATATTTCCATAATTATAATACAGTTTCTGGTTTTTCAATATAAAAATTAAACCAAAACAGTATAGAATATTCAAATAAAAATCACAATAATAATGCCAACTCCACTATATCACATATTTTATATAATTACACAAATAATCAATTAGCTAACATAATTATATTTCTATGGTGTATCTAAACAACTAACGATTAATGTTTTTTTCCTAACATACATTCAGAAACTAATGTCATGAAAATTACATATAGAATACAACAAATTTTTATTTTATAAGAATTAAATTTTTATATTATTGAAGAGGTTATTACTTGAAATTAAGGGGCAAAATTTAATATTCTATTTTCAATTACAAAAATGAATAGATATTGTTCTAAAATTGGTTTAAGATAATTTAAATATGAGCTTCGTGATTGCTCGGACGTTATTATTTAATTCGAAAGTTTACCTCGTATTTCTGTTTATATGTGCAATGAATTCAATACGAAAAAATTATTGGTAACATGTATAATATAAAGAAAGATATCGCTAGTCACCATGTCAAATTCCCATGTGCTTGTATTATTTTAGCAATTGCGAAAATTTCTTTGTACACTAGAATTTTGTTATGGAAAACCCGATTTTATATTCTAACAGTCAAAGTTACAATCTTCCCTCATCAGGTTGTAGACATGATAAACGGAAAATAACAAAACACGATCGGCTGAATTCTGACAACTGAGCTTACACATTTGATATTGATGTAAAAACACAGCAATGATTTTTAATAATCGTCCAATCGAAAACTGATAAATATACCATGTAAAAATGTATACACGTCCCATGTATGTTGCATATGCGTAATTCTATGAATGGGGAATAATCATTGAGGATATTTTATATTGTTACAAGAGAAAAAATAAAAACTTCATAAAATTTGAGTAAAATATTTACAATTGTTTAAAAATGATAAAAATAACTCTATACCTATACAATCCATATGTTTCAATGTATTTTAAAAATGAAGCGTAACACGGTCTTATATGTGATATATATAATTTATAGTACTGCAAATAATTAAAATTGTAGTGATTAATACAGGTTTGATTAAAATTAATATACTTGATGATATAGTTTACTATATGTGCATACATATCTTCCACCCTGAAAACAATTCTATATGAAAATTTAAAAACTATATACACTGAGAAAAATTTTACTATAAAAATTAACATACTTTATAGTACCACTGACATAAAGAACATTTGTTTTCTTAATTATGATGCCATCTGTAAATAATTATCATAACTCAATGAATTTTATCATACTTTATGATAAATTCTTTGATATCTATAATAATTGTTTACATACGTTATATAATATATCTAAATACTGTCATTTTTGTCAACTATACTATAAAGTATGATAATTTTTGTAGAAAGTTTTTTATTCGTGTACGAGAATTTACTATATTTCCTATGAATTTAGGGATATATCAAGAATGTAATAAAAATGAATATATTTAATATGAAAATGTTCTACAAGCTATTTCAAATATAGCTATATAAATACGTAATAGTACTATTGAATATAGTAATTTTTATAATTTTCTGGACATATACCTAAATTCATATAATATTAGTAAATTACCATACAATTTTTTTCTCCGTGCAGCTATTAAAAATATAGTTAAGTTTATTATTTTACTTTACCCAGTGTAGTTTTTGTTACCGATCATTTTTTTCTTAACACTTGTGAAATCGATTACTTAATACTTATACTTGAATAAAAAAATGCTTATCAGCCGGGTGCTAGGTGTTGGTCTTACACACACGAGTGTTCGTATATTCGTGTATATATGAATCATTCTGCGTTCTGTGTAGTTTAAGTTAACTCATGAAAATAATTAGAAAGCATGATGTAATTTATTTTACATCAAACTTATGATTCCGTGTAATTGTACATTCATAAAATTCAACGACATTTATATAATGAATTCGTGTAATTATAATACAGCAAGGCAAAGAAATTAACATACATTTTTAAACACTTTATTGTTTCTTCAATATTTCCACTTTAGATATAAAGTAAATAAATATAATGAAGTAAAATAAATATTTACGTTAGAATATATCGTTTTATAACTGAAAATAATAAATAACAGTAATTTTATGTTTTAATATGGAAATGTTAAAAAATTTGAATATTTTTAATATTTATAATAATTAACGATGAATTTATCATAAAAATTAATGGTAAAAAGAAAATTGACGATGGAAGCCACATTATAAAATATTGATAAATTATCTATAGTATATTGATAATTTTCTTATTATAATTTTACCGAACAACCAATAAACATCGAAAGAGTTTTTATCGATAAATAAGCTAAACCTTGTATTAATAATAATGACATCGTAAAAATTTGCACCTATTTATTCTATTATAGTATAGATAAATTTGTATAATTTTAATATTGAGACAAGTGAGTATTGAAAGTCAACTTGTTTAACCCAAATTTTTTCTTCACCAAACGTAGAATTTACCAACCGAGATAGTTTGGTAGAAAAAAAAAAGTTTGGTAATTTGGGAGAAAAAATTAGTTAACATTTTTAAGAGCCAAAAATTACCAATAATAAAGGCAAAAAAAGTTTTTATATATACGAACGAATAGATACGAACATTAATTTTCGTGTTTATTAATTTTTAAGTACTTGAAATGAATTTACGCTATTTCGTAAAAAAAAATTATAACCATTTAAACTTATTGTTCTAATGTTATAAATTAATTATTTTAATTTATTTAATTTTTCATGTTTTAGCGACATAAACAATTGATTGAAATTTAAAAAATATGGCTATTGACACAATAAATACAGATTATTTCTTTTTCAAGGTATATTTATTATAGTTGATTTGATATTTGAAATATTTGTATTTTTTTATTTCGATGTACTATGGTCATCGTCATAAATACGTTTAATCTAATCTTTATTGTTCGAAATTATAGTAAAATGACAAAAAAGTAAATTTTATTTATTTGTACATAAGTTCGTTAAAATTATGCGTTCCCCGTCAGACACGAAAGTTTGAAAAACGTTTATATAATATTCCGTCGAAAGTTTTGAACGTTTATAGAACATACAAATGTCCGCTGGTTTGGTCATATAAACGTTTAACAAACGTAAAAATAGAAACGTTTCGTAAATCTTTATTACAAGTTTTTATAAAATTTTACTGAATAAGTTTTTTTCAGTTTTTCAAACGCTAATAGGTTTTAAAATTTCCCATTGAACTACGTGTGTAAGACCAGTTTTGCCCCATTACATTACGTGCCCAGCAGCCGAGAATCAATTCGAATATCAAAGCTCAAATTGTGCTTATTACCAAATCACAATTAAAGAACGACTTTCTAAATTTTAATAAATAAATTTTAATAGTACCCTATAACCAGATTATATTTCTACAATATTTATAGAATATTCTTTTAATGTGATACGAATATAAAAATAATATTCAAAAAATATTCCTAGATTATTCTAGAAATATTATTTGTCCACCCAAAATAATATTCCTGGAATATGATAGGAACATTCCTATAATATTATTATATTTTATTTTATATATTAATTTAATCAAATTTTTTTCTAAACACGCCTAAAATAGTTAATCGAAAACAAATTAATAAAGAAAATTATTAATTAGGTATTGAGATACGAACCCGTTAACTTACATTTAGTAGGTAAGCATTGTCACCACTCATCCAAGTCGTATCGATGACTCTACTTGATGAATAGCGACACTAACTTTTCATGGATGCTATGTTGATGAGTGTAAGAACTTATAACTGTGTTGATCTCAACTTAGTTGTTGTAGCTCGACGCTTGCAAGACGAATCGAAAGTACAATTTTGCAAGATCTGTACTCTTCGGAATCACGTTACATTTTTTTTGTTCATATGCATTAATAATCATAACGTTTTTTGTTTATTTATGAAATTATAATTATATTTTATTGTACTAATTGAAAAATTAATTTATAAAAATTATTATTATTATATTATATTATCAGTTATAATTGATATTATTGACGTTAATTCATTTTAACTACATTAGTTAGAATAAATATTATAGTAGTAAGTTTAATTTATACTAATTTAATGAATATTCCAAAGTTATTCCTATAACATTCTTTATGGCGGACATTTAATATTCTAAGAATATTCTAGGAGTATGAAAATAATATTCATATTAATATTCCTAGAATATTCCTATAATATTATTTAATATTCCGGAATATTATTTGGCCATAGGGTTTTTTCCATCAACCCTTAATGTTTCAAATGTTTTCATCGTTGTATCGTGTCGTTTCATTCGAAATTTCTCCGAAAATCGTTTGTATACCAATTCATTGTTGAACAAATGCTATGTGTCCTTAAACTGAACGAAAACAAACAATTTATTTATATCTTTTGTTATTGTCGTAAAATAATATTTTTATTATTGTTTTTTTTCGTAATTGATTGCAGCTAATGAGAATCATTCACAAGAGTTGATACTAATTTTAAAAAATGATAAGAAATTATCTTAAAGACGATACTACAAAATTTTATTTTCCAGAGAGGGGAGGGGTTGAAGCGAGGGGTGGGGTAAATATATCTTAAACATATGACCCCTTAATTATTTTTAATTACCACGAAATTATAATGATTTTAAAATTGTCAATGCTTTATCACCACGAAGTGACTCTAGAAAAAAATAATCTGGTAACAAACGTTAATAATAATTAAATGTTTTGTTGGCGAATTTAAATCAAAACTAAAATTTGTTAATTGGATTTTGAGTGAATTGATATACTTCGGGAACATTTTTCATCATAATAACATCTTTTTTCGTTAAAGAAATAATGTAATTGAGTATTCGTGATTTTCAAAAGTCAGAATTCTAATTGTGGAAGATAAATTATTTGCATTAATGATACGCTGGAGTGAGTACTTGTACAGTGGAAATTCAGCAATATTTCAATAATTACACTGACGGTATTAGACGAGAATATCACTGTCTTAAATGGTTCAACCGGCGTATGATATTACTTACGATGCTATGTAAATCTTGATTACACCATCACGATATAGTACGTCAGTGAAAATCACCGAGCCACATCCGTCCAAAAGCTCATTATTCACGGGTTTTATGGATATCGTATCAGCAGATAATTTAATATCGAATCAACTGCAGATTATGCTCGAATTGTATTCAAGATACAGTAATTGCGTTTTATCATCACAATTCCCTTGATTTGAACCTGTGAAAATTTACCGAATTATCGGTCGTGTGTGGTAACACACACTGAGAAACATTTGTCTGTAATACCAAATGTATCATATATGTCATGTATATGTAATCATATATGATTCATATAATCAGAGAAAAATATTAGAACATTCAAAAACATATGTTTAAAATTAATAAAGTTTATATTTCTTTTTTTTTCGTTAGTTTAAAAAAAAAAGTTGAAAAAATTCCGTGGCGTTGGAAAATTACATTTTTTACTAAAATCTAGTGTCAAATTTATGTGGCGATTTTTGGATAAATTTCATAAATTGAATGAACGAACTTATTGAAAAAATATTTAATTCAAATAAAAAAAATTATATTTGATTTAAATTATTTAAAATTAATAAAAAAAGAAGATGTTAATAAAACAATTGAGTTATGCACTATTATTATTATTTTAATTTTTATTAAAATCATACATTGTTTTGTACTTACGTTTCGATTGAACTAAATATTGCATTTATAAACATATAATTAATGCTGTTTTGCACAACCCATAAAATCGCACGCAATGGGATTCGAACTCGGGCCTTACATATGATTTCATTTATTTAAAATTGAAAAAATATATCAGATTTTAATAAACAATTGAGTTATGCATTATTATTTTCGTTTTTTTTCTACTTAGAGAAAATAGTATCAAAACCCATTTTGATAAATAAAGAAATAGGTTTCAAAATGTTGTTGAATTCAGAATGTTGAATTTTTAAAGTTTGGTGTCGAGTCAAATAAGAATTTTACTATAAAATGCTTGCTTCTTAGCTAATAAAGAATAGGTTCAGCGCCATCTGTATTATGTTCTAATATTTATCCTTCATTAATTTTCTCTTAATTTAATATCGTTCAATGATCCAAATTAACTATATTTTTAACCTTACATTTCATTTATGTCAGTTATTACATTCATATATAAAGCATATATGACCATATATGGACTATGTAAGGAAATTAATATGCATAGCATACATGTGGCACATGTGACACAAATAAAATTGTTACTTGGGCTTTTTTTTATATATACCATAGTATATACACCGAGAAAAAAAATTTGTTACCGTAACGAAACTGAACTTGACAATATTCATTTCATTGTCATAACAATGTTTTTATTGCGCAATGCACGGTATATTTTGTTATATTACAACAACAATTTTAGTGCAGCCAACGAAATCATAATGCCAATTTTTAATTAGTTGTAATAACCTAAAATTTTTGTTAACTTAACTAAACTTTTTTTCTCTTTTTTCCAACACATATTTTTTTCTTTCATCCTATTATTACACTTTGATAAAATTTATTTTAAGTTTTGTTAACGTAACCAGAATTGTTTAGTTATCATAACTTTAGTACACTTTACAATATAAATTCCGTTATCTGTACCAAACTTTTTGTTGTCATAACAAAAGTATCGTACGGTGCACAGTAAAAACATTGTTGTCAGAACAAAATAAATATTGTCAAATTCACTTTTGTTACTGTAACCAAATTTTTATCCCGGTGTACAAATATTGGTTGCGTTAACTGAACTTTTTTTCATTTTATTTTTATTTATACTGTCTAATTCATTAAATGAAATTTTGTTAACGAATAAAAAATATTATGAAATAATTACTCACTGTGTACCATAAAAATAGAATGAATTTTAGTTACTCAATTCGTAATAATGAATTCCAAGCTCGTTACATTTGGTAGGCAACACAACGAGTTAGAAATGCATGCGCGATGTCGAAGAATTCATTTATTCCGGTATCGCAATTCAATTTAACGATTAGGTGAACAGATGCAATCGAGCTGATCGCGCGGAAAAAATTTCTCAAGACGCATTTCGTTCGAGGTTTGGTGAAAAAAAAGTGCCCCCAGATACTGCGTCAACCTGGTTGATTAATACCGATTAAACGGCGTGTCGTAAGTCCAAGGAAAGTTTGTTAACGCGAAATTGACGTTCATGATTTACGACAAGAAATTAATTTTCACACGTGACTCTAAAGATGTGGCGCGGGTTTGTCGTTACTGTACTATTATCTTTGAGCTCATTTTATTGTCCCGAGGTATGTGGTTCCGTTTGAGACAAGTAGAATATGTTTAAAGCAATTGGGATATTATCATAGTTAACGCATGGTATAAGCATTATTATAATTATTATTATTTGACAGCGTAAAAAAAGTAAATGTCAATTTCGTAAAACATTTCATCTGTTGAATAGGAATTTTCAAATTCCTAACCTAAAATTGATAATGAAAAGGCATTGAGACTTTTAAAAATAATAGTTTAAAAATAAAACTAATCAATTTACATTGACAAATAAACAAAACTTATTTGAAACTTTTTACTTTTCCAAATCTATAAAAAAATTAAATTTAAAAAATTAAAATTAAATTTTAAATTCGAAGCTATTCAAAGGATTATTGTTAAGTATTTTTATTGTTGATCCGAATTTTGTTAATTTAAAACACATTAATTTTTATTATCGTAATAATATTTTTGATTTTACAGTTAATATTGAACGATGACTATTTAACGTATGATTGAAATTTATAATGAATAAATATTTGAAACATCGAAATTGTTTTCCGTGCGTACACAAACGTAAGTTCCGTGGAAGTTGGGACGAAGGAATGCCGTAATAATGACGGAAAGGATTCTTAAAGCTTGGACACGCGTTCCGAATGAAGAGATCGGCCGGGAGAAAGAGCGAAAATAAGAGACAGACATGGATGAGACTATTTTTGGCCGTTTGCCCGGAGGCGCGGGGCGTCATTAATTTGGCCCCGGTAGTACTTGAATACGTGATGTTCCGGTGCACGAACTGCTAACAATTCTTCGGATGTGTATAACCTATCCACAAAAAAACTAAAACCTTTTCCCAGTCGATTTATCGTTGCTGATACAACTGCACGTGGTAAAATTCTGAACATTAATTAATATAGAATAGAATTGTTTGGTTCCTAAATAAATTCGGTTTAGTGAAATAGGAAAATCTCACGAGATTCGACATGGGTTTTTTCGGCCTTAAATTCGATTTTTATTTGTTTCTTAAAAACTAACAATTTACTGTTTACCTAATTTTGATACATTTTTTATATTTTAGTAAACGTACGTTTTAGTAATATTTTTTTTAAATATTTTGATAAACCCAGGATTTTTGTCCACTGTCATTTTATGCTACTTTAATTTTTCAAGATCATCCGTGATGTACGTGATTGTAGAAAATATAGTAGTATTATTCGTCAAGGACTCACATTCTTAGGTCTTTTTTTTCTGGTTCCCAGAAGGAGAAAAATTGCATATATTCATTTCCCCACGATAAAATTAAAGGTTACCTTAAAAACTCAAAAAAAATCTACAGAAATGTGTGAAAAGAATAAGAACACATGTTTTGGAAGTTTCGGAAGTAAAATATCAATATTTATTATTATCTTATCCTTTTTCAAGCTTCCATTAATTTACGACAGTGTTATTTAATACACTGAAAGAAAGGTTCTAGTTATATTATCAGTGCTGTATTTCGAACTTGGGATAAACTCGTTATCTAAAAAAATATACTATACTAGTCTTGATAAAACTTGCGCAGTAGAGCAACTGCGCAGACGAAATAGGGTGAAGCAACGTAATTAGGATGCGCAGTTAATCTAATGCGCAAGTTATATCAAAAACTTTTATGAAAATCGCAATATAACAATATTGACGTATTAGCACTGAGTATTTTATTATGATTTTTTTATTAAACATAAAATTAAGATTTCAACTGTGTGTATTTAAAATTCTTACTAATAATCACACCCAAGTAAAACATAAAAATAAATTCAATAAAATACCCAATATTAAATATAAAAAAATATTTTAATGAATAAATATAATATTTGTTTTTCTTTGAATGAAAAATAATTTTATTCTCGTTTGACAATTTTGAAAACAAATTTGACGCAATAGTAATTTTTTCTCGCCAGGTTTTGATTTTAGTGAATAAGGGGTATTATGTAAGTATACCAAAGCGTTCAAGGGAGAATGTTCTTCGCGCGAGGCCGGAACCGCGGAGAAAGTACTCGTGGTTTCTTAACCATGAAAATGTACCGGCTCACGCGTCTCATCTTGTAAACGACTATTTGACCAAAAACAACAACGTTAACACCACTGCACGCTCCGTATCGGCCAGATATGGCACCGTGTAACTATTCTCTTTTCCCACGACTCAAGTTACAGATCCGCAAAAAAGGTGGAAAGATTTCAAGGCAACACGAAATTTCGACCATCGTAACTATTCTGAGAAAATCAAATAATTATAGAACAATGTTTTTATATTTATATTAAACATTTCATTGATTTTACATCTCATATAAAAAAAATAAATTATGCACAATATTGTATACATGTCGTAAATTTTATTCTTCTTTCAAGAATAAAATACTTTTTATATATATGAATACGATTATTTAAATGATTTTACCTTCAAATCGAATGGGAATAATAAAAAACGATCATTAGATGTTTTTACAGCGGTATATTGAAAACTAATAACTTTTTTGAATCCAGATAATATTATCCAGGTACATTAATTTTTGATTTCGTACAACGTTGACAGCTAAAAATCTTGAAAATTTTTAAACATTATATGTTAGAATTAAAAATTCAATCTTTTAATCAAAAGTAATTAATTTTATCCAAAAATATCAATTTCTAATGAAAACAAAATTGCTTTCATTCAATACATTCAAATTTGTGAATAAAACTAATATTCTTTCCATCCAAAATAATATATGCATTTAATATAAAAGATTCTTTTTAGCAAAATCCAGGAATTTTTTTTGTATGCACTCATAATTTTTTTTATATTTGACGTTTGACAATCAGAGCGATGATCAGTCAACTTAGAATGGTTAGGAATAAAATTGTTTCACATACTAAAATTCCAGATTTAAGAATTTATTCACAAACTGCTAATTTATGTTATAAAACAATGTATAACAATCATACGTAAGAATAAAATATTTGTTGTATTTGTTTATTCATAAATATTAAAATATTCATCATTTGAAATATAATATCGTAAAAAAATGTATAATCCTCGAAATAATAGTATTCTTATAATTTTCTGTTGGTCTCAATTAAATAAATATTTTAACAAAAATCTTTTAATAATATCTAAATGCTTATATTCAACATTAGTACTACACTCAAATAAAATTTGTATATTTTTAAATTTTTCTTCTCAGTGTACCAAACCTCAAATTACAATATTTTCAAATACCTTTTTTATCGGTGAATTATAATGCAAAGTATTTGTACACAAATATTTCTTTGAAACCGAATCAGTCTATCAGGACGTCTTATATTCTATTATGTAAACTAAACAGAGAAAAGGGATCTCGAAAAAAATTCTAACTTTGTCGAAAATGTGTGGATTCACTTTTATGAATAAAAAAATGCGTAAATTATTTGTTTACGTTGCTGTATACGTTAAAAAAACCAACAGGTTAGATCAAAGGATGATCTTTTCAAACAAAATTTTTTCCCTTATAAGTTAATAATTTTTAACAGTGTGGATGTTTTTGATTTGGCATCGACCGTATAATCCACGCTGACAAAGTGGTTTAGTCAGTTTTTTACACATTATTAACACTATTTTTTTCCAGCTTCGAATTTTCAGCCAGAAATTAAAAGTCGATCATTTCGCGATGCAAACGACGAAAGGCCGAAAGAAAAGTTAAGCGAAAAATAAAGAAACACGCGAAAAATAAAGAGAGAGAAAAAAGGAGAAAACGATTTTGCAACGCTTTATTTATCGTAATGAATTGGAATGTTCGTTGCATAAGTTAGAACATGGGCGTTAGAATATATCA
>JABFQB010000149.1:0-12458 GCA_022817105.1 Pseudanteris insignis
TTACCTATGTTGTAAATTATTAATCTTCTGTTATTAGGTATGCATTATATAGAGAGTTGAAGTTTTTAACAAAATATTTGACAGCAGGTATAGGTGAAATTAGAAGTTTGGAGCATACCTGTTAAATATTAGTAATCAACACAACTCGCTTTTGTGGCAAAGTATTACAAGATACTAAAATTGCAGTAACAACCGGATGTTACTCCCAACAGGTAATAATAATTTATAAATATTGGACTTTTACAGCGTCAATCGATTGTGAACAATATTATGTTAAACTGAATTCAGTCAAAATACCATTATTATTACACCGAATCATGTTCAACAACTTTTTTTAAGCATGAGCAAATTATAACTCTACTCGGAATCAAGCATTCCTTAAGATTATATTTCATTTACATTTTTGATTTAATTGATTCACATATCAATATGTGAAAATATAAATGATAAGTACGAATATGATACCGTGAAATTGAACGATGATTGAGTATTCAAATTCAGAAACTGATTGGAATAACAATACGTTCAATTCTAATAATCAAATATCAATTATGTACCTTTTGTCATTGAAAAATGTTGATTGTGTGATTAACACGTATAATTGGCAGCATCAAAATATACACAAGTGTAAGTTATACGTATTTTTTTAAAATTACATTCGCGTAATTTCGATGCAGTCAATTTTAGACTTGTAATTTATGCATACCAAGAGAATTCCAACGGGGTTGACAGTGGCGTATGGGTTAAAAAATTAAAAACAGTCAAATTAATTTAACCTTGTTGACATTTTAGTAGTTATTACATGTTAATTTTTCTTGTGAAAAATTTTGAATCTAGACAACTCAAAAATTGGAATAAAAATGACTAAATAATGATTATGAATCATGCAAAATTTTCATATAATGCAATTAATTTTATTATAATATTGAAAATAGCAGTGTGGACAAAAGAATTTGAAATTCAATTGAATTTATTTTTTTTGAACAATTTTCTTGTCTATGAAGTAACATTATTTCAACACAGAAAAAAACCTGTAATACTTACATGCCAGAACTTTGTTAATTTAACAAATCCCAAATTTTGTATCGTTTACAAGGCTAGTCCTGTGATGGCAACAGGACTACCGATATCAAACTTTATCTCATAATCTCACAACCTGTCATCAAATTCAATTTGTTTACAATCTTGGGCCAGTCACAAACTAGGTCCTTTGTATTTCACAAATAGTCCGACACATTAATCTACTGGCCATAGTAATATTTACATGTTGGCTTGTGTGTATCACAGGATATTTTTTTTGTTTAAAATATATTTTGTCCGATAACTATAAAACCATATTTTATTGAATATTTCAGATCGATGGCTATATTGTAGAAGCATGCGCCTGTATTACGCAAACTGGCAGATTTCCTTGTAATTCTTCGTTTGGGATTGACTTAAATATTAATTTTTTTTTTATACTTTTTAGCGCCTTTTATACAGTGAAAAGAGTATTTAATATTTTTTAAAATTTACACGAATTTGATTTTTTCTCCCCGAAAAGAATTCACTATATTTCATGACAGTTTACTGGTACCATAAAAATCTAACAATTAATATAATCCATATTGAAAATTGCATATGATATTGAATATTCATTGAATTTTCATGCATATTACAAAAAAAAGATGGTATAAAAATTAGCATACAGTATAAAACCACTGATATATGCCACAATCATGATAATGAGAGCATGTTAATTTTAATCAGTGTCAAATTCCGTTCTAATTGGTCGATAGAATTTAAATGATTCAAATCCAAAAACACGATTAAGGCAATCGACTATAAAACCGTTTTATACATAATCAAATAATTTGTCTAGAACTTATCTGAATTTTACACATTCATTCATTTCTTCTTTTTATTTTTATAATTTAAATTCGTTTAACCTCTTTTCAGAAATATTAAGTTGTATTATTATTAACTTATCTATTATATCTTTTTGTATCCAATTATTTCAAATCTCTCGACTTATAAGAATGCTGACGGAATTCGACACTAACGGAAATTGACATGAACTCATGATAATAAATATGTATTTGATTTGATATTGCAGATTTGATACTGCAGATGAGTATTTGAAGTACAAAAAATAGATTGTTCTACACGAGAGAATCAGTGAGATAAGTTTTCTAGAAAACAATCTCGCAATGAAAATAGTAATTCGAAATTTTTTCACTACTGAACCCAAAAAAATATTCATATACAATTTTTCTTAGTGTTAATAACAAGTTTTACATCAGCTTGTTATTATCTGTATGATAATATATGTATGATTTGCAAAGTAAATTAAAATATTTCCGTGTAATTTTTTAAAAAATATAGATGACAACATTATAGCAATTGGATTTATAATTTTTTGAATTTCATTAAATATTATCATGAATTTTATGTGGATTTCAGACATTGTTTCAAATGATAGTAATTAAGTACACTAGAAACTAGCAAAAATAATCTTTCAATTGTTTAAGTATTTGACATTTTAATATAAATTGACATTTGATTGTACTGATAAACAAATCAAGTATTTTTGAACAAAATCAGCAGTAAACAAAAATGAGTCTCGATTTTGAGTTAAATCGTTCGAACTTTATAAAGCCGGAAATAATAGAGCCACAGCACAGGTGCTCAAAAAAAAAGAGGTGTAAACACGAGCATCAGATGAGTGAAATGGATAATAAATCAATTACGAAGGTACTTATTATAATAAAAATAATAAATATCATTTATAAAATATCATTTATAATCGTTCCATTCATGATTTTAATAAAATGAAACTTTGAGATAAATTCCTTTTTAACATTTTTAATCAATAAATAGGGTTAAATAAAATCGCAAAGTTCATTAAATATAAGTATTAATAGTATTTTTATTTTGGATATAATAGTGAATCATTATTTTGAGTTTTCGCCATATAAACAATGTAGTGTCATAAAATCTGCGATAAAAATCATTATATACAGGTTTTTAATTTCAGTCGGCAAAAGAGAAAGATAAATCGGTATCAAGTGATGATATCGAGACTCTTTGTACAAACAATTTTTCGTTGACGAAAATGGAAGTGAAAAATACAACAGAGTCAGATAATAATAATCCTACAGACTGGACTGAAAAGATAATTACCCGAGAACTCGACGGAAATATCCAACCAATCAAAGAAATCAGCATAACTGAACACAAATATCGAAATATTTACAGTTTTTCCAATGAGTTTCAGACAAACAATAAATCATCAAATATTGAATTTGGTCTGTTCGCAACGCATTAGCGTCAACATTAAAATTTAGAGAAAAGTTAAAATAAAAATATTATTTTGTTGTTTGTTAATTAATTGCGTAAAGAAATAATGCAGTGTATCATTATTATGATAAATTGAATAAAATAACAACAAAAGAATAAATTCAGCACAATTTAAATTGAATCTATACGATCGTACGAATGAAATGTTAAATAGTTCATTAAAACACAGGTGTGAAGTTAAAAAAGTCAACCGAGGAGAAGACGGAAGAATTTCTATGTAATATGCACAAGTATTTGGTCGATTATCAGGAAACTTGTGGCACTCCACGAACCGAGTATCCTTTTGCTGCTTTGATTCAAGAAATTGGCCAGATAACAGGCCGAT
This sequence comes from Pseudanteris insignis, assembly GCA_022817105.1. Taxonomy (NCBI): domain Eukaryota; kingdom Metazoa; phylum Arthropoda; class Insecta; order Hymenoptera; family Scelionidae; genus Pseudanteris; species Pseudanteris insignis. The sequence goes on from JABFQB010000149.1 coordinate 3,665, forward strand.
GTTTATTGGCACTCTTGTACATGATAATTAGCCTTCCACCAATGATTCAGGTAATTACAATGAAATGCATAAGGTTCAAGTATTGAGCTTTCATAATTCATATAATCAAACGAATTTTGAGACTAATGAGACTAATGATAAATTTATTAATACAATACTTTTGTTACATAGTTATTCGTTCATTTTATTTTACAGATATTTTTATATATTTTACGATTTATTCTGGATAAAGTCATTATTATTCGGTATACCTCTGATTATTATCAAATGTTTGTCAAGTATCTGGTTCTTGTCATCCAATCATTGAGTGTATGTTTTGGCATTGCCATCATTTTCAACTTTATAGTCCTACCAGTTTTACAAATTGGTTTAAGCGTCATTGCGAAAATTCTGTTTTATAATTAGTCGAGGAAAGGTTCTTATTTATTTTCAACTCAAAAATCATGCTCGTGTGATGCACGCATATACCTATTACTATACGCATACACGCTATGTGTTGAGAGATAATGTGGGAATATGTGTACATATATGTATTTATAAAACGCAATATTATATACGAATATTGTAAAAATTTCGTCGACAGTTTCTGTAAAATATTCTTTAATCAATCATGTTTATCTTATTGTACCTGTTTGAATAAAGTATACACATTCCTAGTTTGAGATAAATCTATTTGTGATTTTCATTGCATCGTCATTATATCGAAAAATAAATATATTACGATATATTATACATATTGCATCTATATTATACTGTAATAAATATTATATTACCATGGGTTGAATAAATGTCAATCAAACTCATTCATTTAATCCATTAATTAGCTGATTAGCGAGTTTAAGATTCGTAAAATCTTTAATCATATTAATATGGTTTGAATAATATCAATAATAGCTCAAGTAACTGTTTTTTTAATTTTCATATACTTATAATACATTTTTTTCTCATTTATATGATTATTTCATTAAAGTATACTCTTAAATTATGTTCTCGATAACACATAAAAAAATATTATTATTCGTTACAAAAACAATAATTGATAATGAAATTGTATAGAGTAAAAAAAGTCAGGTGATATGTCATAGTCACCAGTAATATTACGTTATCATTATTGTTATTTTTATTATTAATATTTAAATTGCTTCAGTGAAAATTGGTTGACAACTTAATAAACAAACTCAATTAAATCTAGCTAATATTAATTGATTATAACAATTATTCCTGACAATCAAGCAAACACTCTGTATAAAATCTATGCATGTATTACTGTTTAAACAGAAATTTGGAAACACGTACCAATAATTACTTTTTTCCAGTATATCAAGTTGCTTTTTCAATCCATTCACTAGTTTTCAACATTATTTTATTAGTATGAAAACAGTTGATTTTTAATCAACTAATTTTAACAAATAATAAATTATTTTCAAACAAAAAAAACAACATTAGATTTTGTTCAAACAATGCTGTGTTGTTTTCGTACACACTTAATGATACTGCACTTCAGTGTTTATAATACTTGATTATAATTAAAAAATGAAAAGTATTAATATGTAAGAAAAAAGTCTAATAAATAAATCGTATATGCCACTCAAAAAACTATTAAGGAATTTATAGAAGATTATTATATTAAGATTATCGACCAATAGATTGAATTAATTAATCGATGGCTGAAAAAATAAGTAAATGAAAAATAATAATGGTTTTACTCTCAATGCCGTCTTTTATTATCTAGAATGAGCAAATGAAAATTGTTATGATAAACATATACGTAATAATTTTCGATAATTTAATAGAATTAGCTACTCCCCAACCGCACTCTATATCAGTTTTCAGTGAATCCGACACAGACATGTTATTTTTGTTGACACAGAAAGTTTCACGTTAATCATCATCCCATCCATTATTCCAACATTCGAAATCGTTTTCATCTTCCCGGTCGTAGTTGTTGAATTCGTAGTGCGAATTGCACCGATCTTCTTCATATTGCCTGTGTTTTTTCTGCCACATTTCCATCCATCTAAAATCATTTGGATAATTATTACTTAATTTCGACATATAAGGATAAACAATATAGCAGCAAATAGTTAAATATAATCAACGTGAAATTTATTTAACAAAATTTAACATTATATTATAATTAAATTCAAAATAATAATAGAAAATTTTAATTTATCCTACACGTATATTCGTATTTATAGACGTATTTTCATGGACGTTCGTTAAAATTAATGCATCCAAATTTGAAAATTCAATTTTCAGTACATTAAATTTATTGCACATATTTATGAATTTTCAAAATATAAACAAAAATTTGACTTAGTTTTGATCCCTCGACCTAGGGTAATTAATGTACACCGAAATAAAAAATTGGTTACAGTAACAAAATGAATTTGACGATATTTATTTCGTTCTGACAACAATGATTTTATAGTGAACCGTACGATACTTTTGTTATGACAATAATAATTTTAGTACAGACAACAACATTTTTAACTTCAAGTTTAATTTAGTTTAAATAACAAAAAAATGTTGGTTACTGTAACAAAACTTTTTTCTTTTTTTTTCTCAGTTTACTAAGAAATTTTACCGATTGCATTGAAAACGTATTAAAAATCAAACAATTTAAACTGTGTCTGGAAAACATTTTTTTCTTCATTTTTGATAATACTTTTTCTCAATCCGTTTCTTACGTCCTCAAACTATTATAAGAGTTGTAATTCTTTCAATTTTGCTCTCTCAATGGAATGAATGAAAAAAGTTGTTTTTCAAATAATGATTGAATACAAAAATAAAAGATAAATGTATAATAATATCTAAAAACACGCTGAAACCAAAGTAATGCAAGTTCCTGTAAGCCTATTTATTTCGTTATTACGTTTTTCGTATTTAAATTTTCGTATGTTCATTTGAACTTATGAACCATAAAAAGGTTTCTTACTTATTGTTATACCTTATAATATTAAATTATTAAAAAATATATGATTTAATATTGTTGTCAAAGCGTATTAAATGAAAATATTGTTTGAACATAATTTTCGGTGAGTGATTATAAGCTTACCCAATTTCACAGTCGCATGTTAGATGGTTGCCTGCGGTTCTGAGTCGCATAAGGTATCTTTTGCCGGGAACTCCAGGCTTGTAACTTGATGACGGATTATTTATTGTTCTCATATCGCTGTCACGAATTCGAACCGTAACGTTCCTGACACTTGCAGCGTTGCTAAACACTTCTCCTGGCACTATACTCACACTTGTATTGTACATACCGAAATGTAAACGAGGACTTCTCATTCCCTGTTAATAAAGCATATAGATATAATTCATTCGAACCTTGACTTATTCATATTCTCCAACTATAATACAATTTTCACCTTTAGAACTTCTGGATTAATAACCCTTAAAGCTTTACCGCTAAAAGTAAAATTGAACAATTTGACTGGAAAACGGCCATTCATTTCTTTTTGCAAGTTAGTCTCGTTTGAAACCTTGAAAATACATTTTATCCGAATAATTCAAATCTAACATTACTCAATAATAATTTAAATTGTATTTTGTTAACAACTTACGTCAATCAATAAGTGTTGTAATCCATGATTGTATTCCACAATATTAGGTAAATTGAAGTATTTAATATTAGTGTACACTGTTATTTTTAACCTACGTAATTTTGTGGCTTTACAAAGAGCGCCAGCCTGTAATAAAAGTATATCTAATAATTCTAATAAAAATAAATCTTGTAAGTAATAATTATTCTGAAACATTCATTCACATTTTTTTTTTTTTTAATTTTTCAACATTTTTTCAGTTTTTTTAATTCAAAATTTAATATAACTCTTCACTATCACTATTTAATATAACTGAATATCACTTTGTTTTCGCGGAGAACAATAGTTTCAAAACAAAATATAGAATTTCGTTAGACTTATTTGATTGCGTGGACTAAATCTTTTTGTTATCGTGCTGCGTTATTGCGCAGATGCGAAAATAATGCTAATTTCCAACTAATGGATATTATCTTTCAATAAAATACTATGTTCATTTCATTAGTTTATTTAACTGATGCATCACTAGCGAACAAAATTTTGTCTGTTGAACAAAATCTATAGCTTCTCAAATAATGAGGGAAACATTTTGGTACGTGAAACGAAATTTGGTACACTAAGAAAAAATTGTATACAACATAAAATTAACTGTTTGTATCATTGTTCGATTAACAAATTCTTATCAATGATAGTAATATGATATGAAACAAGCGACGATGTTCCTGTATTTGTATTATCTGCTAGTAAAATTTTCAAATTTTGTAGACAAATAATCATATTTACGTTATATATCCAAAGCACAAATAATGATATTATTTTTTACTTACACTTTTCTCTCAGTGTAATATTAACAGAATCGTGTTCTTCGCACGTAGAAAAAAACTACAATAAATATTATGATAAGGGCTAGAAAAATTACTGAACTGTTCATTAGCAACGGTGTGGGTACCAGAAACGCGTAAAAATTAGTGAACTTTTAAGTAATAATTTTAGATGTTTCGTTAAATATTTAAGAAATATTGACAATATTTGCATTTATCCTTCCATTGCTGTTCAGTTAAGTAATTTTTTTGTAGTATTTTTTTCTCCGTGCGTGTATTAAAATTTGTTCTCGACTGCCTGTAATATTTGTAATTTATCAATAATAGTGAACCTAATATTGTAAATATTAGAAAACGTACCTCGAACGTTGATAAAGATAAATGACGTATATCTAGTTCTTCAAGGGTATCCGCCAAGCCCACAAAACTAGTATTAGTTATTGACGTGATCGGGTTGTATGCTAGGTTAAATATTTTAAGTTGAGGAAGAGCATGAGTTATCAAAGGCACGACGGTCAGATCATTGTAACTTAAGTCTAAGTGATGAAGGGATGTTAAATTGGAAGCCATTTCCGCGGGTATGGATGCTAACTCGTTATGTGCTAAGTGCAAAGTTTGTAATCTATGGAATGGAAGATCTGGGACCTACGTAAAATAATTCATATTATTATAAAACACTACACCTTCAGATTTTAATATCGATATTGTATTGAGCTTAGATTTCCATTTAATTAGACTGTGAAAATTCTACAAAAGATTACTCTACTTAAAATTTTTTTGTGTTTAAATTATACAGTAATATTAATACAATTTTTTGTGTAGTCAAAATATTTAGTATTAAATCATTATCGAAGGAATTCATAAAAACTAACTAGAACATTTATACTATAAATTAACTCCAGAAAATAAATTAATTAATTAACATATTTGATAGGCTGCAAAAAATTAATGATTCTATCAAAAATAAAAAAAAAAAAACCAAGAGAAAAGAAAACTTACGCTTAATAATGAAATATTAGTAAGTCCGAGGTAAAGAATGACATCCTCCAATCCTCGAAATGTTCTTCCTCGAGGTTCCAATATTAATTGTTTATTATGGCTAAGATCCAAATGGGTCAAAAATGAGAGATCGGAGAAAACTCCATCATCTAATCTGACTAACCTATTGTAAGAAATATCTAACCACGTGAGACCCTAAATATATGAATAAATAAAATATTCGTTTATTAGAAAACGTGGTCTTTAACGAACGCGCAGACAAATATTAGAAATTGATTTACCCTTAGTCTGAAAATACCATCGGTAGTATGAACTCCAGATAATGAATTCCATGATATATCAAGGGTTGCAAGACTTGCAGCCGATGACATTGACATTGCTTTAATAGGTAGTCTCATAAATTGATTGTGAGACAAGTCCAAGCTCTCTATATGAGCGTCATTGAACAAATTATCTGGTAATGTGCGAAGTCTATTGTGAGACATATCAACAATGCGTAGCTTTTTTAAAGGTCGGAATACTTCAGCAGGAATGTCCATGATATTGTTCCATGAAAACAAAAGTACCTAGAATACATGAAATTTTAAGATATTTATATATAAACGAAAAAAAACAAACAATTTTAATCGTCCTAATCTTCTGATTATAATAAATGTTAAAAAATAATGATAAAAACCTGTAAGTTATTAGTGTTTCGGAAACAATCGAAATCGATTTCCATTAAATCATTGTGACTCAAGTCCAACCATTGTAAATGTGGCATATTTCCGAATACTCCCTGAGTTACATTGCTGAGCTCATTGTGCGACAAATACAGATGGGTTAAGGAATATTCTACCGGTTTAAAATAGTACTTCATAATATCTGTTATATTATTATAACTCAAATCGAGTACTTTAATATTAGCCTGTATGATTCCTGACACTATGAAAAATGTTGTAAAATAAACAAAATTAGTAACGCACAAAAATAGTTGATCGATTAACTAATATAACTATACAAACGACTGGTTGCTGGTGAAAATGAGGTACTATTAATCCACAGCCTCGCAATATTATTATGACTGGCATTAACTTTAAAAGACGATAGTGTGCCAACTTGATCGAAAGATGCAAAATCAAATTCGGTGAGTTCGTTATAAGCTAAATCTAAGAACTCAAGATCCGGCAAATTCTGTAATTTAATATATTTGTTAATGCAAAAACTATTTAATTTTATAGTGAAATAAAAACACAATTGTAATTATACTTGGAATGCCTCGTCATCTATTTCTGTAATTTTATTTCCACGTAAATTAATGTATTTCAGTCGGTTCATATTCATGAAAGCTCTTCGTTCAATCTTTGAAATAGCGTTATCTTTCAAATTAATTGTCATAAGCGATGACAAGTCGACGAAAGTATGAGTCGGAAGGTTTTGGATTTTATTGTAGGAAAAGTCAATTTCCTCTAGTAATGAATGAATATCTCCCTGCAAATGATACAATCGATTAATTATTGGTTAAATAATAAAGGGCTTGACTTAATAATATCAAGATTGTACTTGAAAAGTGCCTTTGTGGATATTGTTAATCTCGTTATCTTGGAGATCAATTTTTTTGATTCTTTTTAGAAAATGGAACGAAGTGTCGGACATGGATGTAAATCGATTGTTGCTGAAGTCCAAATGCTGAAGATTAGTTAGAGATTTGAATGGCTTGCTTGGTAGGTCACTCATCGTTAAACCATGCGATATTCTTAAAGTAATTAATGAATGTCCGACCTACAAATGTTGAAACCTTTTTTGAATTGAACTTATTTTTAATGATTTATTTGAAGATAAATAATACAGCTTGTAATACCTCAGAGAAAGCGTCGTCTTCTATGGATGATATGGAATTTTCCGAAAAATCTAAATATTTAATTCCACGCACATGCATGAAAGCATGGCCCTTAATAGTCTTTAAGTTACTTCTGACAATGTATAATTCTTTAAGATCCATTCCGAATTCAATAAAATCGTTAGGCGATAGCGTTGTCACAGGCATTCGAGATATCGAAAGAAACCGAAGATTTCTCATTTGACGTAAATCTTGCAACGAAATCATTCCGTTGTCTTTGCCGCTCAGGTCCAAATTATAGAGAGAATATTGAAATCCATTGAAAACTTCCACTACAAGCAAATACGAATATCAATGATTTATAAAAAAAACCATCAAAAAAATTTTGAATTAAGTTAAATTCAATCATCTAAACGGAATTTAACCTGGTTGAAACGTGTGTATTTTATTTTCTCTGAATATGAGTGTCCGAAGAAAGTCGTACTCTTGGAACAAGTGAGGTGGTAACTCGGTCAAATTGTTGCCGGACAGATCAATTAATTCTAACGAAGACTCTAAGCCAGCAAAATTTGCCGAATTTACTTCGTACAAATCGCAATCAGTAAAATACATTTCACGTATTCTAGAGTCTCGGAACGTTCCCTCCTAGAAACGAATATATGTTCTGTAGGCCATTTAGTTAAACTGGATTTCTAGTTAGACGAGTATTAATTTTGAAAATGAAATTAACTTAAGCTCGTATTAGTCTTACCAGGCCAACTATTATGACCGGAATAATATCTGCTCTGTAAATCTAATGCGCGAATAATAAAAAACTTATTTAAGTAAAGAAAAAAAATATGTATTTTGTCTCAGATTGATAACATGGATAAATTAATTATGGCATTTTTGAACTGCAGAGAATATAATTTCGATTAGATTTAAATTTAGACGCATCCATGAAGTGTGCATTTTAACTCTTCATTTTATAGTTTGCTATAAAATATGTGCTATACTTTCTAATTGTTTTCTTACCTCGATGTAAGTAAGTGGGTTACCATTCATATAAGTCTTGTTAACTTTGTAAAAGTGTTGGAATGAACCCGGCTGTAGATGTTCAATTTGATTATAGTCTAGACGTAAAATGTCTAGAGACATTTGAAGACCACGTATTTCTGGTTCAGTCTGCGGTTGAAGCATTTTGGAAATACGATTATAACTAAGGTCTAAAACCTTCATTCTTTTTAACGACGATAATTGAGCATATGGTATGTATGTTAATTGATTATCGTTAAGATAAAAGTGCGTCAAGTGCGCCATTCCATCTCGGAAAACGGAAGGGTCAATTTCTTTGAGACTGTTTTCCCGCAGGTCAAGCACTTCAAGGTATGCTAGACCCGCGAAAGCATCCGCCGGAAGTTTATCAATAGAATTCTTACCAAGTCTCAAAATTTGCAATGTATTTTCAAGCCCTCGCCAATTGTCAGACGCGATTCGCGATATTTGATTACCTATGTTGTAAATTATTAATCTTCTGTTATTAGGTATGCATTATATAGAGAGTTGAAGTTTTTAACAAAATATTTGACAGCAGGTATAGGTGAAATTAGAAGTTTGGAGCATACCTGTTAAAT
>JABFQB010000150.1:0-12431 GCA_022817105.1 Pseudanteris insignis
CACTTCTTTGAACGTAAAAAGCAACTTTTGAACGCAAAGCACCCCGACGAAATTGGGTCGGGAAGGACCGCCTCCCCGGGGCTCCCCGCGGACACACGGTTTTATCCCTTGAGGTTTTACGTGTGACGAAGTGTCCTCATTCTTGACCATCACAAGTATCAAGATAGTGCGATAGGATTTTTCCAAGCTGATGTTAAACTTGTAACTGTGGAAGCTATAGGTTAAAAGTAGTAAATTTTTGAACGCATTACGGCGTATGCTCAAATGAGCCAGGCAGCCATACCCACGTACCTACGGTGCTACGGGTAGACATTGAATGTCCCTACTTTTTCCTCTCGAAAGGTTAGGACGGGATCTCCCCAGCCCCATTGGTGGGGGGCATAACGCAGAACTAAAGTTCCAACCAGTCACGTCTCCGTCGTGAGAGGAGTAACGTTTTCGGACGGCTAAGAACTGGCAATGGGAGGAGACCGGCAGTTATGCCGGTCTTTGAACGCATTACAAGTGTGTAGTTGCGACCGTCCATCACGGTTGTAATTACACATTTAATAGTCGCACATCTGTGTGATTAATTGAACGCATTACGAGTGTGTAGTTGCGGCCGTCCATCGCGGTTGCAATTGCACATTCAATAGTCGCACATCTGTGTGATTAATTGAACGCATTACAGGTGTGTAGTTGCGGCCGTTCATCGCGGTTGTAATTGCACATTTTTATGGTCACACATCTGTGTGACCATTTTGAATACATGCAAACTTGCTGCTCTCTTGAGAGAGAGTAGCAAAACACTCGACTGTTGATTGGCAAGCCCTAGCTCGTCTGTCGGGTGGGGCCCTGTGTGGCCTTGCCTGGGGGCCGACGGGGGAGGGTACAGGTCAAAAACTGGTTTGGCACACCAGTCCGCCATCAAGCTGGGGCCCGAACCTCTCGTGACCGGAGAGGAGGCTGCCCCTTCAGATGGCGAAAAATCCCGCCGTAGTGGTAGCGCTGGCATTGGTCTTCAGAAGGGGACGCTGCTGCTGCGTGCGGGGGGATTTTCCGAGGCCACCTCCGCGACCTGCAGGCGACGCGTAAGCATATGTGCGTCCTGCTTGGTGGGCGGCTTGAGGCGCCAAAGTGATACAGTCGAGTCAGGAGCGAAAGACTACCACTGAGAGGGAAGGAAGGAAGGAAGGAAGGAAGGAAGTGGTATGGAGGGAGGAAGGAAGGATGGAAGGTCAGCAGGAGGACAAACAAAATCATAATGAGTACACAACCAAAAGAAAAACGCTTCAACGTGCCAGAGGCGACCGAGTTCCCCTACTCTCAAGAGGAACCCGTGTCTCGGCCCGGCGCGTTGGTGGTTGACTGGCTCAGTCCTGTGGTCTTGGTGCAACCACTCTGCTTGACAATAGAAGGTGCTCGTGAGCAGCCTTCTATTAATACTGGGGGGAATAGCTCCGCGTTAAAAGATTTAGTATCGCGTTTTTCGCGTTTAGAATGTCGCGTTCGTCTTACTCGCATCGACGAAGATGCCCGCGTTAGCTCTGCGAACGGTGGAACTTTAGCGTCTGCGCCAGCGTCTGCGTCTGCGTCTGCGTCTGCGTCTGCGTTTGCGTCTGCGTCTGCGTTTGCGTTTGCGTCGTCTAGATCTAGATCGAATGCGTTTGCGTCGTCGTCTGCATTTTTATTTGCGCCGAATTGCGAGGCGAATTTTTTGGGCACCGAGCCCCAAAAAATTTTCGGTGCACCTGAGCGTGGTGCACCCATAGGTTCACAGGATCCTGCGATGGCCAGGGATTTTGTGCGTCCCGCGCGCGCGGAAGACTCATTTAGTGGGAGCTTCCGCTTACTACAGCTAAACGCGAACCGGTCTGCCACCGTGACCGGAGAGATTAGGGAACTGGCCGCGTCGAAGCACCTGGACGTGCTGCTTCTTCAGGAACCACACGCCAGGCAGGCCGAGAGCGGCTGGGTCATCAACGGATTAGGGTTGTCGACGCAGGTATTCGCTGCTAGTGATGAATATCCATGGGCTGCTGTGGCGATTCAGTCGCCTGGCGTTCATGGTATTCAAATTTCTCAGCTTAGTACTGCATGCTGCTCATGCGTGCAAATACAAGCACCTGGTGTTTCTTTTTATGTTGTGTCTATGTACTTCAGATGTAATAGCACAGCAGAAACGAAAGAAACACAACTCAGACACCTCGCTAAGGTGATTCATTTTCTGAGAGGTGAGAAATTTTTGATCGCAATGGACGCTAACGCCCACTCTCCACTCTGGGGCGACTCAGAGTTGGATGAGTTGGGCGAAAGCTTGTCCGATTTGATTAGCTCGTCTGGGTTAGATATTTTGAATGTGGCCGCGCAGGGGCCCACATTCCAGACTACGAGGTCCTCGTCTTTCATCGATGTAACGCTTGCATCAAGGACCTTGAGTAGGTATGTCCAACAGTGGTCGCTACGCCCTTCATGGACTCTTAGCGATCACCGAGCGGTGGACATAAGGCTTGAAAATCGGGCGGGAGAGGCGCAGCGAGCGTTTACAACAGAGCTACGGGCCAGTCGCTTTAACGTCCGAAAAGCGAACTGGGAACTCTTCGAATCGCGCCTTAGAACACTCTCCCGTACGATGGTTGAGTCGCTCACAATTGAGTCAGCGCAAGATGCAGAAACAGCATCAGAAGCTCTTTCGCGAGCCATCGTCGCGGCTTGCGAAACAGCTATACCGCGAAAGAAGACGTATAGGAAGTCCAATCCGTGGTGGACACGCGGGCTTACCGCAGCCAAGCGAATCGTTTATAGATGTAGGCGCACCTTTCAGCGTAGTCAGGACGAGCCGGCTCGTCAAATAGCGCTCAATAGATATAGAGAGGTGCGAAGAGCGTACTGTCGGCAAATTAGGATTGCGAAACGCGAAAGCTGGCAGAAATTTGTCACAGAACACGGAGCTAAAGCTAAGGATGCCTTTGGCTTCGTGTACAAATTTAATGCGAACAAAATTGCCGCGTCAGTAGCTTTAAAAACCCTGCGAACTCGCGATGGCCACACGCGCGATATGCGAAGTACAGCGGAGTACTTTTTAGGCGTTCATGTCCCGGATGACATCGAAGCAGACGACACCGCGGAGCAACGGGCTATTAGGGAAAGCGTTAAGGTGTCGCCGCGCGTCGAAGACACCCCGCTTTTTACGGAAGTAGAGGTCGCGAAATCGATTAGGTCGTTCAAGAACGGAAAGGCGCCGGGCTGCGACCTAATAGAGGTCGAAGTTTTAAAGGCGTCCGGTCGCGTAATACTGGAACAAATCACGGGCGTTTTAAATGGTTGTCTCCAGTACGGTATCTTTCCTGCCGTATGGAAAGTCGGCTTGCTCCGAACCTTCCTCAAAGGTGGCAAGAAGGATCCGCAAGATCCAAAGTCGTATCGTCCGATTTGCTTACTTTCGATTCTAGGGAAACTCTTTGAGAAGCTGCTAGGGGCAAGGCTGAGAGGGACAGTCATGGGCCCAGAGAAGGTATCCAAAAATCAGTTCGGCTTTACGCCTTTGAATTCAACTGAGGATGCTATTGTTGAACTCAGGAGACTCGTACATGCTGGTGAATGTAAATATGCTGTCGGTCTCCTCTTCGACATCTCTGGTGCTTTTGATAATGTCTGGTGGCCGTTAGTCCTGAAGGCCCTCAAAGACCGCGATTGCCCTCGAAACGTGTACGCGGTTATGTCGGATTACTTTAGTAATAGGTCGGTTAGGTTAGAATGGGGTTCGGAAGTAGTCTCGAAAAGGGCAACTCGAGGCTGCCCCCAAGGGTCTGTACTTGGTCCGACATGCTGGAACCTCCAGTTCGACGGCCTTTTAAAGGCGCTGGAGCCTGTGTTAGGCGAAAATTTCGTAGCGTACGCGGATGATCTTGTGACAATCATCACGGGCAACTCGCGTCGTGAACTCGAAGAGCGTGGCCAAGTCGTTACAGACCTTATTAGTCGATGGTGCGCTGGAGCCAAGCTCAAGCTCTCCGAAGCGAAAACCGAAGGGATAGTACTTCGCGCCGACTGGATACGTGCTCCAGCGATGGAACGTGCCAGGCGGATAGGCGAGGTAGGGGATAGAGTTAGGACTAACGTGCGGATGGATAGGAGGAGAAGAGCGCAGACAAAATCGAAGTTAGACCGGCCTCCTACCATCAAAGTCAACGGACAAACGATTAGGTTTAAAGATAGCGTGCGTTACTTGGGCATTCACTTCGATCGTGAATTGCGGGTTCAGAGCCATTGCGCGTACCTTGCTAAGAAGACCGGTCTTCTTTTTAATAAATTGCGCCGGGTAGCTAGGCGAGATTGGGGCCTCGGATATGGCGTGCTTCGAACCATCTACCGTGGTGTGTTCGAGCCAACTGTCACCTACGCGGCTGCAGGTTGGTCAGATTTGGTGAACGCGCGCGGTCTTCGCCGTCTGTGCCAAGCGCAACGAACAGCCCTGATCACGGTCACGCGAGCGTATCGAACGATATCGACGGACGGTTTATGCGTGGTAGCGGGTGCAATGCCGATTGCAACGCTACTAGAAAAGCGTCGTGCGATGTACGCGATCAGAGTAGGGAAGAATGCCCAGATAGGGGATCTTGTTATCACACCCGGTGATAATGAGAACGACGCGCGAAGACAGGTAGAGAAGAAGGCAATAGACGTGTGGAATAACAGCTGGCAATCATCGTCAGCTGGACGTACTATTGCGGCCTTCTTTGGGGATGTTAGGGATAGACTCACGTGCGAGATTGTGCCGAATCATTTTGTGACTCAGGCTTTGTCCGGTCATGGAATGTTCGGCGAATATCTCAAGAGATTCGGTATCAGAGAGGAAGATAGCTGCCGGTGTGGGGCCAAGGACACACTGGAGCACTTTCTCTTGCATTGTCCTCAACTCGCGCAGCAACGTGATGGTGTGCGTGAGTTGTCTTCTGGTGTGGTATGGCCGGCTGTGGCACGAATGCTCGTGTCAACGAAAGAGTCGGTCAAGAACTTCACCAGATTTTGTATTGAAGCCCTTAAGGCAAAGGGCTTAGAGGTTTGAGAATTCTTCATTCTTTTATTTTTCCATCTTTTTCGACTTAGAACGGTCTCGTATGACCGAGATTGCTCACCTTAGATGGGACTTTCGTGTCCGACTTCGGACATCTGAGGGGTGATCGTGGGTTATGATTGAATAATCCATGTATTGCCATGAGCAAATAGGAGCGCCTGTGCAAGGAAACACAGGCGTTTTGTTTGAATGCTCTCCTGGTGCCGAGCGGCGAGAACTACGCTTGGCACAATCAGGACTTGAATTTATATAGTTCTCAAATTTTGAACTACTTTAGAAGTTTACTGTTGCACTTCTTTGAACGTAAAAAGCAACTTTTGAACGCAAAGCCCCCCGACGAAATTGGGTCGGGAAGGACCGCCTCCCCGGGGCTCCCCGCGGACACACGGTTTTATCCCTTGAGGTTTTACGTGTGACGAAGTGTCCTGATTCTTGACCATCACAAGTATCAAGATAGTGCGATAGGATTTTTCCAAGCTGATGTTAAACTTGTAACTGTGGAAGCTATAGGTTAAAAGTAGTAAATTTTTGAACGCATTACGGCGTATGCTCAAATGAGCTAGGCAGCCATACCCACGTACCTACGGTGCTACGGGTAGACATTGAATATTCCGAAATATTATTCAGCCACAGGGATTAATGAATTAATAGATTGATAAATTTGATAATATTTATTATGGATCACAACGACTGTATTAAATTAGATAAATATTTATGTAATGGATAATAACATTAAAAAGGACATACAAATTCAATTTAACAATAATTTTTATGTAGAAATAAAATTGATAGATCATATTATACAAATTAAATGAATACTCTTTATATGTGAATGAAAAATTGATACAAATATTTCAAATTTTAATATAATACATTTTAAAGATATTTCAACATATACATTACACATTTTCCCCATATGTTCACACATATTGACAATCAAATCTACTTTTATTCACTTTTTTTGTAACCAAAACTATTAGGTGTTAAATTAATGAATAGATAGCTTTATAAAATTGATAATATTTATTATGAAAATCACTACTACCACATTAAATTATGTAAATACTTAAGTAACAGATCATAACATTAAAAAATCACAACTACTATATTAAATTATAAAAAATAAATCATATACTTAAAAAAGACATACAAAATACTATTTCGCAATAATTTTTTTCAGAAATTTATTTTTTTGATTTTTTTTTCAAACAAAACTATTAAGTGTTAAATTAATGAATCAATAGCTAGATAAAATTGATAATATTCATCAATTTTTTTCAACCAAAACTATCATGTGTTAAATTAATGAAATAATTATTAAATTTAATGATCATATTATACAAATTAATATAATACTCTTTATATATGAATGAAAGAATTGATACAAATATTTCAAATTTCAATAGAATACATATTAAAGATATTTTAACAGATACATTACAAATTTTCCACATATGTTCACAAATATTCACAATCAAATCCACTTTCATATTCACTTTTTCTTTTTAACCAAAACTATTAGGTGTTAAATTAATGAATTGATAGCTTGATAAAATTGATAATAAATTAAATGAATACTCTTTATATATAAATGAATATGAAAATTAATTTTTTAAATAAACATTATCTATTAATAGCGGTTATTATTGTAAGCTGCAATTTTTTTTATTTTTCCAGTTATTTTATTATGTTTTTTCATTTAATTTTACCGTCATTTTGTAAACGCAAATAACAAAAACTGCTCTACCTCAAAGAATGTTCTAAATACACAAGTTAAATTTTGTATTGCAAGCTAATGATAAATTTTATCCGCTGAAATTTTCCGTCATTTTTCTATTTTATTGTTTATTTTAAATTTTAATAAAACAAAAAACGAAGGGACGGAGTTAGGGTATTCTAAACGTAAAATATTTATATAATAATTAGATATTTGTAATAGGTATGAATAGGTTCATTGAAATTAAAAAAAAAATTCTGCACCCAAACTTTAATTAAAAAATTGGTTTAAAAAATCGTATTTTTAAATATAATTATTATTATCACTGGAAAAATAGCACAATTAAAATAAAATGAAAAAATATGTAACGTAATATTTTACCCAGCGATTAATTGTACACCCGAAATGTAGTTGGTACGCGAATTTTCTATAAATGTATTATTGAGCGCTGTTGAATATTACATTTTTCTTATTCTATGTTTATAACTTGAATGATTAAAATAAAAATTATAATTTAAATTTAAATGAAAAATGCTGTGCTCATTTTTTGGAATTTATCATTTTTTTTTGACTGATAATAATATGAACAAAACTTTGAGTCAGGTAGTAAAAGAAAAAGATAGAAATATATGCTCGTATCTGTTACTTTATTTCAACCCTTGAGAAGCAAAAATGACTTTTTTCATTAAAAACTTAAATTTTCACATATAAAAAAAACAATGATTCAGAATCTTATATATTTTTAGTAAAATCATTATTAGTAATTATATACTATTAATAAACGTTGTACACAAGAATAATATATAATTATTCAATCTATAATTGTATATATTAATAATTATAATAAAATAATAATTGTAAATGTAATGATTCATTCAGTATATCAAGTGTTATACTTCGGCAAGCACGGGAGAAAAATCTGACCGAATCACTGATATAGTATGACACTTGTAATATTCCTATAACCGAATAATATTCCTATAATATTTCTAGAATATTCCTAGAATATTCTTTTAATGTGAAAAGAATATGAAAATAATATTTAAAAAATATTCCTGGATTATTCTAGAAATATTATTTGTTCGCCCAAAATAATATACTTGGAATATGATTGGAACATTCCTATAATATTATTTTTTTTTTTTATTTTATGTATAAATTTAATCGAAATTTTGCTAAATACGCCTAAAATAATTAATGCATCAATGAAAAAAAAAGGGAGAAAAAAAAATTATATTTTAGATATTGGGATGCGAACCTGTTACGTTACAGTCAGTAGTTAAGCATTTTCACCACTCAACCAAGTCGTACTGGTGACTTTACTTGATGAATAGCGATACTAACCTTTCATGGCTGCTATGTTGATGAGTGTAAGGACTTACAACTGTGTTGATCACAAGTTATTTGTCGTAGCTCGGCACTTGCATGCGAATCGAAAGTACGACTTGGCAAGATCCGTACGGAATCGCATCACATTTTTTTTGTTCGTATGCATTAATAATCATTACATTTTTTGTTTATTTATGAAGTTATAATTATTTATAATTGTACTAATTGAAAAATTAATTAATAAAAAGTAGTCATTATTGATATTATTTATGTCAATTTATTTCAACTACATTATTTAGAATGAATGTGATAGTAGTAAGTTTAATTTATACTAATTTAATAAATATTCTAAAGTTATTCCTACAACATTCTTTTTGGCGGACATTTAATATTCTAAGAATATTCTAGGAATATGAAAAGAATATTCATAATAATATTCCTAGAATATTCCTATAATATTATTTAATATTCCGGAATATTATTCTGCCATAGGGATACTAAACGTGGTTATGTTATTATTCCGAAACAAGTTTAATTGTTGCATTATTGACAAAATCATTGAACTGTTTGGTAACATAACAGACACGGCATTGATAAATATCATTATCATATATATTATTACATGAATTTGTCGAAAATATAGAATTCACAAGCGATTAAAATAATGAAAATAAAGTAGTGAATATAATATATTAAAAATGCAAAATAAAAAATCTATTACAATTTAACACGTGTGTAAAATAATTCAAAGGTAATATTATGAATAGGGATAATTAAAGTATATAATGTGGACTATGATTATTTAACTTTTATTGTGAAAATGTATGTATTTGTAACATTGTTTTCAAGTATGCAATTATTTTTTGAGTGCTATACGTTTTCTGCCTGAAAATTTCTAAACATTCCCTGAAAAAAAAATTTTATATTTCAATTCAATTAATATTTTTGGAATTTTAAAAAATATATTTCATTTTTAATTTCAATAAAAAAAATAAAATTCATTCATTTTTATATTAGTTTCAAAATGCCAACATTCATTTCAGAAACAAATTATCCTAAGTTATTTCATGAGAGGTGCGCTAGGGATGACACCCGCTAGAGGCGCGTATGGGTCGTTTAGACTGATGAGGTTTCAAATGAATAAATTAATAGCACTGGTGGTGGTTAATATAAAATTATAAATTGATATTTATTTATCAAAATATTATTTTAATAATTATTTTTATCATTGAAAAATAAATAAAACCTCATCAGTCTAAACGACACATACGCCTCTAGCGAAATTGTTCAGCGTATATAAAACGTCTTTTCCACTGCGAACATACAAAGTCGGACCTCTAGACATGGCAGTCTTGGTGATTTAATAATATTTATATCATAGGGACTATGAGTTTTCGGCAATCTCGGTGGCACCCGTTGCAAATAAAACCAATTGGTCACGTGATCAACCCTATCCGACAATCCGAATCTGCTATATATGAGATACAAATTAGATGTCATGTATTATCAGTATTTTCCAAATGGCGCTGAGGTCATTGGAATTGTTAGCTTTTCAAAAACACTCAGATTTTATTTAACGTTTAGTATATTGCTTGCATAGAACTATAAAAAATACCTACGTGTGCTATAATAATACTTGAAAGCTATTCTAAAGATACATTTATAAATAAAAATTGTTTTAGCAAAATTCTTTTCATATACTTTAGCGTATAAATTTATATATTTAGAAAAAATGTTAATAAAAACTTTCAGTTATGGTAATCATGAATCGAATTATTAAATGATCAAATTTCATTCTTGCAATACACATAATGTAAATACCGTTCTCTATTACTACAGACCTCAAATTTATGATATAATTAAAACTCTTCTTGATTTTATGTGAAATACAAAGAAATAACTGATAATGAATTAAGTTGACAAGTTTTTAGTTTTAATAAATTAATGTCTGCAATGTTCATTTGTTGGCAACGAATTTTTACTAATACTAATTAAAAAATATTGTTAAAATATTATAATAGTTTACATATATTATTTCTACAATATTTCAGTAACATTATATAATACAATTTAACATTTTCCAATATTGTGCGCTTATTAGGTACATAACTGTATTTCAGCTCTGCTAGAAAGATAGGAAAAAATTGTAGCCAGCAAAGGATAAAACTTTCTATAGATTGTATTATAATTATATATAACTATTATCTTAATAAATAATAAATAAATAACTATAAAAATATTGTCATAATAAATGTTTAGAAAACTATATACAACTATGTACAGTAGATGCCACATAATTAATATTATCTTAATGATTATTTTAAACTATTGTAACATTTTTATTTAAACTTTTCAAAACTCATGCGCAATAGAAGAAACTTATTTTTAATAAAATTATTTTTATTCACTTTAAACAAATAAAACAATTTGTAAATTAATTAAACAAGTCTACAAAAATTACTAAATATATGAAATAGATCATTTTCATTTTTTCACTAATGATAATCTATAACAAATTCAATAAAAATTAACGTTCTGAGTTTCAATTAAATACTTTAAATATTCATACAATAAGCATTAATATTAATTTTGTGTGATGGAACACAATGAATTTGTGAAGGTTATTACTTTTAATTCATATTACAATTATTATTTTTCACGATTGTGTATTATTACAGATTTCAGGAGAAAATCCATTTAAAAACCGATCCAAAGAATTGCTAAGATGTGAAAAATCTTGTGTAAAAGATTCATCCATGAAATCGTCTTCATCATGATCTTGATCACTGTTTGACCTATCACTTTTTCTCGGCCTACTGTTATAATAAATATTATACTTATCCGTTTTACAAAAATAATATATATTTTTAATACGATTGAAACTCATATTCAATAGATATGGATCAAAAGGAAAAAATATATCGTTAAGAATATTCTTATCGCAATTAAGAACTGGCAATGTATTTCTTTTATTCCGCTCTATAACAGTAAAACAGTAAGCCAATTGATGATTGCAGGCGACCACAGCAAATCTCTGAAGTACTGACTTTTTACAAGCTCTTAATGGATTCAACTTACATGTGATGATTTTTGTCAACTGAAGACTTTGCAAAAACAGTAGATCTATAATAATTTTACATTAATATTTTCAATTATTATTATGAATCATATATATGAATAGATTTAATGAAGTAAAAGTAACAAATTTTCAAACTTACTTTCTTTACCCTCGGTAAGTTCTTCATCCCTAAATGCAATCAAATAAAATAATGCTTGGCAAATTGAATAAAAAACTAAATGATCTTTTTCAGTAGTATATACATGTTGATCGCTATGTTGTTGAATATAATTGTGAATCCAATTCGACATATTACTAATTACTTGCTGTAAAAGGCTGTAATACAACAAATAAAATATTTTAGTGGTCTAGTACTAAAAAACACACGTATCTAAGTTCATTTTATACTATAATACTGAAATAAATTATATTTAAAAAATTATTCACCTCAAAGGCGTATTTGTTGATCGGGCAAGCAAGCTTGATATATATGATATAGAATATTGCCTCAGAATGGGAGGGGTATTTATATCCGAAACTTTTGACCATAAAAATTTAACAAAGGCATCCAAAACCCTAGATTTGAAACTACAAATCTAAAACATAATAAACTGTACATGATGACTTGCATGTGTTGGCAAAATGACTTTATCAAAAAAATAAATTAAGTCATATAACAGACTCTTTAAATTTTCCATATTAAGTTTGTCATCTTCGTAACATGTCTTATGCACAAAGATAAACATTTCTTCCATACAAACGTCCAATGTATGAATAACTTGTTTCATCGATTCTATCCTATTTTTCTGTTCTATTTCTATGGATGTTAGTCCAGAATCAATATGTTCAAAATATTCATCATTTATATGTTGTGTTTCATCAAAAGATATTATTTCATTTGCTGGTGCATTTAAATCTAAAGTAATCAATCTGTAATAATAATGGCAAAATGTAATATTATGATTTTTAAGGTTATTAAGTTACTAAGTACTAATGTATATCTTATGAAATTCTAATAATGCTAACAATATTTTTAAAAACTAATTAATAAACTTTAAGGACAAAATTTTTATAGCCAAATAAAAGCTTTAAAATATATTATACAGTTTCATATATGAATGAAGTAATAACCAATCAACGAACATACCTTTTAATTATCAAAAATAAGATTTCCCTTCTTAACAATGGTGCATATTCACAGATTTGCAAAAGAGCTAATAAATACCCTCTCTTTGTATGTGCTCCCATGGAAACATGTGGGTTTGCTGATT
>JABFQB010000151.1:0-12415 GCA_022817105.1 Pseudanteris insignis
TAACCGTTGCGGATTACAAGGTGAAAAGGAAAATAGATTAACAGCTATATAGTAAAAGAAAGAAGAGAAATATTAATTATGGCTCTTGTGAAATTGGGCATTACGACGTGAATTGAGCATTGACTACCAAAATTGATGCCGCATTGAATATGTTCTCGTGCACCACTACAAGTTGGGTCTCCATATTATACTCTTCCGGATAATAATAATCTTAGGTTTAATTGGTTTGTTTATATCGGTTCTGACCGCTCTGGCTATACAATACGCTATCACGCATGTACACCACCGATGTCTTCGACATTTTTTCTGTCTACACTTTTAGTACATGCTAGTAACTAGCCAGTTGAGTTTCCTTATTATAGTCTTCATGGTTACAGGCTAAGTGCAATTGATCACTGACTCATTGACGTCATCGGTTGGCAGCACTGTCGTTTTGCGTTTTGCGAAAAAGAGAGAGCTCGGGAAAAGGAAGGACGTCGCTCGCAAAGTTGCAAGCCGCAACCGTGGTCCGACTCGGCTGCCTTGGCTCCGATCATCCGATTTCGGGGGCCGAGAGCTCATCGTGCAGCAGGAGTTTAGGTCAGCGTGTGCGTGGCAAACCTGAACGCGCAACCTTGACTGTGTACCGCGAGTGCCGTGGGTGCTGTGCGTCGGGCCGTGTTTGGTGAATACTGAATTGAGTGCAGAAATGAGAGCGCGCAATGCGCTCAGTGGCGCCGCGAGTGCACTTTGACACGTTCGCGCGGCCGCCCAAAATTTCGGCTTGACGCGATTTGGCGTTCAACCCGAGGGGCGTGGCTGGCCGAACAGTCGGCCGCGTGCGGAGCGCCGTGGCCGTCGAATGGCCGCACGTCCGTAGGCACGTTCGTCAAACACAAGCGAGGCCAAGTGCAGCAGAGCACATAGCCAGCCAAACAAGCTCATCGAGCGTCCGTTCCACTTGATGCACCGTACCGCACCGACCTCGCGACCTAGCCGCGGATGATACTTCCTACAGTCTCCGCTTCGTTCCTTTTCGTTTCTTTCTTGGATCTTCTTGGGTACGCCGATTGTCCACTCTGCAGGTAAGTCACCGGAACGGCCGATGCCAACAGAAACAATACCGTTCTACCTCTACTCTCCAGACAGAGACACAGTCTACTTACACACAGCAATGCGTAGTCAGCCTGTCGACACCTATTTCATTCTAAGTCTAACCAGTCCTAACACACCTTCACAGCCTACCAATCTTAACCGATTCGTTTGGTTACTCGTCTGACGCACTCTTTCTGTTGTCATCATTTCAATGGATACTTTACATTACAATACAATACCTATGACAACAATTTTCAACTACCATTATTTTCCTACTGTTTGACTGCCTTTTGTACATGTGTTTCATACCATTTATAAATGCCATTTATTATTTCATATTGACTTCGTATTTTCACATTACATAGTGTTTTGATTATAAATGTTATACATTCATTGTTTTGCCAAAACTTCATATGGGCATTTCTCTGTACTGTTTATGAAATATTTGTCTTGCAACACACATTATTTCCTGAAAACAGAAATACTTCATAATTCAATATTTATTTATGATACAGAACTATTGTTATTAATAAATCGAACACTGTACTGTTGAGCATAGTATAAAGGTTCATTAGAATTTTTTTATAAAACTTTATTTAAAGAAGCAAAGTCCTAATATGCACTAATCCTTGTTCTTCCTGGTTATAATATGGACTCATAGTCATAAATCTAACTTTTGTCTTTTCATTTTAACATTAAAATTTGCAACATTGTCTGTCATTTATCTCATTTTTGTATATAATGAATTATTTTCCAAGGCTAAAATAGCAATTTTTATTAGTGAAGAAACAAAGAGATTATTTTACTTGATTTTTTATATTTGTATTTTGTTTTGATAGTTAAATAAGTTAGTGCTTGTTACAAATTATAATAAAGTAGTCAACTTTCCATTAAATTATTAAATGTTTAAAATTGAGGATGATTTCAGGAAAAATGTTATTAAGTTAATTTTCCTAATTTATTAATATTATGCAAATTTAACTAAGTTCATATTTTATCTTCAGTGATATTGATTGAAATCAGTCTCATATATTCACTATTTGTTCATTAATTTTTTAAATATACTGAAGTTGTGTTTATTATACAAGAATAAAAAGATTGGATTCTTTTATTGGTAAATGATCAAATACATATTACTGAAATAATGGGGTTTTATAGTATTATATATATTATGGAATATCAAAATCATATCAAGTTAATTTATAAAATAGCTGTAGTGCACCTTTATATAATTTTTATAATATTTTATGAATTTCAAGATAAGCTCCAATATTAGTTATAATTTTATAAATTACCAAATCTTTTATGTTGGTACACCAGGCCAATAACTATTTGCCAACAAAATTTAATTTATTGATTTCAAGTTAATACTTCAAGGTTACTGTAATAAAGTTTGGATAATTTTAGAGTTGCAACAAGCATATGAAAAACTTAGGTTGTACTAAAACACATTGTTATATATAATAAGATTAATTCTATGCATTTGAAAATAATTGTTAAATTATTATATCTAGATATGTATTTATTGAACATTGTTTTGATTATTATTGCTTTTGTCTTTAGGGCTAATAGAATTGTATAAATGAAAATAAAATTAAAAAATCATGTGCTTATCATAAATTAACAAATGCTATATTCATAAAAAAATTCAACTAAACCAATAAAAAGTTCTCAAAAAGTTTACTGTATTGTATTGTTTAGTATTATTAATATCAGTTCATAAACTCTGATAAAAATAAACTAAAGTATAATAAATTTCACTCAATTGATAAGAAGTTATTCTTAATCTAGTTTAAATTTACTTTTTACAAAAACTTCTTTATAATTTTTATATAAGGCCTTAGATTATACAAAAATTGATATTTTATAGATGAACAGAACCAAGGAATAATGTATAACTTTTTCTCAGTTTACATTACCAACTAATCAGTAAAATATGAATTCTTTAATAAAATTAAAAAAATCTAAATACTGTTTATGAGTTTTATACTGATTGTTTAGTAGATGAAATTTCTTAAATGATTCCATATTTTACATATGTAAATATAGAGGTGTTTAAAATATTATTGTACAAATTAAATATTTGTGCATAATGTACACACAATTTATTTAATAGAAATTTATATACATACTGATACTTGATAAATTCAACATCAAAGACACTGATTATTCCACTTCCATACCCTTTTAGGTAATTTCCTGTGTTAATGGAATAAATATTTTTATTAGAAATAAAAATTAATTACATTATATTGCAATAGTATTTATCAAAAAAAAATAAGTATTACAGTTTGTTTATAAAACAATAACTTATGACCAAAAATTCAGAAAAATGAAATTTTTCAATAATAGATTATATATATCAATAATATTTTAAACAATAGATTATAGAACTAAATAAATAATATAGATATACTTTCTATTTTAACAAAAAAAGTTAATTCTTTTGATTTAATTATAACTTCGAAATTTGGCAACACTTTAATTAAAAGTAAATTATAATTATACAAAAGAGTTGAAAAATAAAACCAAAAGCAATATTCTACTCAATATTATGTTACTAGTTTTTAAATTAGAAAACATTTTTTAAACTTTTCTGAAGGACTTCTTAAATAGTTGGGGCATAGCCCTCCTGGTCAGTTGGATGCAAAGGGACAAAGATAGAACTACACATCTCATTCTTAAAGCTGCTTTGCTAAATATAAGTGGGCTCCACTCATATTGTATCTGTGATTTCATGTGATGTCAAATCCAACATTAAGTTATTGACACATTGAAAAATTAATTACATTTTTCATACATTTGCATTGTAAATGAAAATAAAATATAATATTATTATAATATAAATAAATTCATTATTTCAATTCAAAATATATAGCATTTTGCCTAGTTTATATTAACTATAATAAAAATAATATCATAAAGACTAATTTTTTTCTTTTAATTATTATAGTAGTATTTAATAGTTTACTTATGATGAAGTAGAATTAATGAATTTTTGGAATTTAGTTTAATAATTTTTTTATAATTCTGTGTGATATTACAATTCATTTTCATCTTATTTATGTGTTTACTTAAAAGTGCAGCAAAGATGTAAATGAAAAATCAATGACATTTATTTTATCTATAATATAACAGACTAATTCAAATCTAATTTCAAATTAATTTCATAAAACAGAAAATAAGATGATTTGCTAGAATTTGAATGAAGTGTGAAATATAATTTTTATTTATTTTTTTAATTGTAAATTATAATATTTCCTAAGCAACTTTAATATAGCAAAGAGTCAAATACATTAAAAATTGGAGATTATTAAGTATAATTAGTTGATTATATAGTCAAGTTTTCAGTTATTCATATTTTATGTATCATGACTATCTTGGCTATCATTAACTAATCTTGGCTATTATCATTAAAACTGAATTTAACTTGATGTGCATTTCGTTATACAGTTTGTTTCAGAAACAAATATTTTATTTTGAAAATTTTGATTATTTTTAAAACCTCACATTTATATAATACGTATCAAAATTATATTAAATGTATATAATGATACAATTTATTTATCTATGTCTATGTTCATTTATCATTTTCAAGACTTATGAAAAAGTAGAAAAATAAAGATTACTCTAAGAACAAACTATCTTGCAACTTATTAAAAAGTTCATTATTTATTCTGGAGTTCCTTATCAAATATGTGCTTTAAAATTTTAAAATGACTGTTGTCTACTTAGCTGACCTCGAGTCAGGTTTCCCCGAGGTCGGATCGATGCTTGGAGAACAGCTTTTCCAATCTCTTCACTTTCGATGTACGATTTCTCAACTCATGACTAAGTCCTTCCTCTCCCTTGAATTCCACACATTCTTACTTTTGCTATAAAAAGGATTTTACCTTTATATTTATTCCACCATATTCATACACCCTCAATTGAAGGGTCAAAATAATCTCAAATCTAATGATCTAATGATTTATTGAACACACAACAAGACTCATGCATATCCATACATATGTTAATATTTTTGTACAAAATTATTATAATAAACTATAGTGGGTCTATGACAAATTGTAGACTATAATATTAATAATGATAAGATAAAATGACTAATCTAATTAAAAATAACTTTTTTATATGAAAATTGTAGAAAAATCTGATAGAGGTTTTTTTTTATAAAAGAATAGAAATTATCAAGTTCTATTTAGTTATATATTCTTATTCAAAACATAAACTCCAACTTTTATTAGTACCGTTAATCAGTCAAATTTTTATGAAGATACAATTTCA
Source organism: Pseudanteris insignis (assembly GCA_022817105.1). Lineage (NCBI taxonomy): Eukaryota > Metazoa > Arthropoda > Insecta > Hymenoptera > Scelionidae > Pseudanteris > Pseudanteris insignis. Next base: position 5,359 of record JABFQB010000151.1, read on the forward strand.
AAATAATAAATAATACACATACAAAGATATTATTAAAATTACAGTGATTCAATTTTTGAAATAAATATATGTATATATGATATAATAAATACTGTATAAGTAATATCGAATATATTTGTATTATTTTTTCTATTTCAATTCAACAATAAAAAGCTATTATTCAATTTGGTTGTTTTTTAGATTTAGGAGAGAATCGCTTGCCGAAGATTTAAAGTTTTAAGCAGTGTAGCAATCTGGTCTACAATGTCCGCAAGTATGCGGAGCACACTGGAAACTGTTCCTGAATCAGTACCCCCTGACATCCCAAAACCATTAAAAGTAAGTTTGATTTTATTTTAATTTAATATATATTATTAATTTTCAACTTTGTCTTTATTTTCAACTCTAATATTTTTTCTAACTACATTCCTTTACTTTTAATATAAATAACATTTTTTGAAAAAGAAGTAGTATTCAGGGTATTATTTGTACCATGTGATGTTTTATTTCGAAAATTAAAAAAAAATAAAATTGATTAAATAAACTAACAATTTTGTTTCAATAAATTTGTATTAAAGTATCTTAAGTGAATATACCTACATTTTTTAGACTTTCATAGTATATAATGTATTTAGTTTTTCAATTATGTTATAATATAAATTTAAGCAAATTTTGGAAAATGTGTCATGTAACAAACGTTCATAAGTATTAGTTGCTTCAACTACTATTGTATCATTGAAGCAATGCAACACTAATCATTGTGTTCTTCTTGTGATTTAATTTTTCAAATAATTCAATGTTAATCAATTATACTTAAATAACTTAATTAAAGTAATTTTTAATTGCTATTTGACATATTTAGTTCAATTCATTCTCAAGTTGTTCCCTTAACTCTTGTTCAGAATTCTTACTTTAGCTTGTAAGCAAGAAAAACATTTTGATTATGAGTGATTATAAAGGTAAGAATGATAAGTTCATCAAAATATATTTATTATTAAATTAAGTTTAATTCTTATTTATCAAATGTTTCTCCATTATTGTCAGCATTTAAATTTTTCTCTAATGATATTTTGCTTGTGAAAAAATGTGCAAAGTATTAATGTGATTAATCACACGAAAAAGATTAGTTTCTTTATAAGTGATACTCATATCATAAACATGATTATTATTAGTCCCTGCAATTTTAGCAATGCACTAGAAGGTTTAAACTTCTATAAAATTAGATGACGTATAAATCAGTTTTGTGATTCATTGGTAAGTATGAAAAAAATTGAACATATCAAGCGGTATAGCTCTAATTTAAATGTATTGTAAAAATAAAATATCATACAAATGTATGATGTGTCATTTTATGACTAATCAAAAAAAGTTTATTTAATGTTTGTTTTACTAAACAAATTCGCAAATAAAGTTTGACGTTCAAGTTAATTTTAAATCAAAACTTTCGTTTGAACTAAATTGACAACATTTCATTGAATATGAACAAATTTGATCTTAACTGTGTTTTTTGCAACATTTACTAAACCCTTAGATCACTTTTTAAAATATTGAAGGTAAAAAACCTTAGGTAGTTTTTTGTCAAGTTATACCTTGAAACAACAATTTTGTATAATGTAATGATTGTACAGATCATTTTGTTGTACCATGTATACAGTACAATCAAATCATTACTAGAATAATTTTGCTTTGAATTTCCGCAATGCTTCTTTACAGGTAGGATGTTATAATCACAAATTGTATTTGACACTGGTCTTTCCACAAGTTTTCAATAAATTCGTTTGCTTGTTTCCTAATTAAACAATATTGTCCTTGTGAATATTGTTCTGCGTATGTAACAGGTGCTGTTTTAAAGTAGTTGTTCAATCGTAACCAATTAAATAGACTGCTCGTGAAGTAGTAAATATCACGCGGCATTATTACTGCTACAAGGCGACCCCCGATAGAGACAACTCAGATACCAACATAGCTCATCGTAATTGTTCGTTGATCCCAATTTCGAATCACTATACGAACAGTCAAATCGACTAAAGTAAGCATTCCAACAAATTTTTTTACGTAACGTTTGAAAATGAAATGTTTATTATATGTTGTTTTTTAGAACTCACATTTCCTTCTACTCCCATTCAATTGATCGAATAAACATTTCTTTATAGTTAATTGTTTCATGTGGTTATAAATCATTATTAAATCAAATTTAAATATTAAAGTTATACAATTCAAGCTTTACTGTATAAATTATTTGCTATTGTTTGTAAATCGTAAACAACTAACGAGATATGATTGAGACTTATAATGTGATAAAATAAAATGAAATAAATATTTTTTAATTATTGTTGGGATACTTTAGTTGACAAACTATATTCCTTTATTACTTATCTTGTATATTATGTAAGATAAATATGTATAGATCAGAGAATACGTCATGAATCAATGAAATTGAAGGCCGTAACAATATTCAAGCGATTCATGATTATAACATTATTTTTCGATCTTTTATTTATTAATACCAAATTGAAGAATACAATGTTTTTGTCTTAAGGCAGTTTTAAAACACTGAATTTGGTGGCTTACAAAAATTTTTCCCTGGTGTTTTAATAGGTAAATAACAATTTATTTCTCTAAATTTTAGTAAATCTAAATTAACAGTTACTAATTTATGATTTAAATTTAACATGGGCTCTTAATAATGTAAAAACATTTTTATTTTGTACCATATAGTTATTATGAATAATAAATCTCGCCTAAGAAAAAATGACATTCCCACGTTAGGAAAAAAGAACTGAAAAAAAAAGAAAAGATTAATTAGAATAACAAGTTTAAATAGGGTTTTTGGTTACTGATCGATATTGCAAATTATGACCAAGGGAGGTAGACGAAATTGTCTAACCAAGCTATTACATATTGATTGACAATTTCCGAAAGCACCCAATAATCATACGAATGATTAAAAATTCGATTAGTTTTCAATTAGTTGCCTTGCCTTCAAGTTAACTTAATTAATGTGTTGCCAAATAGAGGACCAATTTGATGCCAGCATATGCAAAATCCAGCGCTTGCATTTAACTTGTTTTGAATTATTGTTGATAAAATATCTAAGCATTCATTGTTATTTTTAGTTATATTTTTATCATGTATTGCCTTTTAGATTTTCAAAAAAATAATTGAACTACCCAGTACTGTATAAAATCAAACAATTTATTTCAAATGTAACTTTGTATAATAAATTAATTTAGAATATACTTTGGTTTGACATTTATCATCTGAAAATCTAATTTTATAAATGTCAACTATAAATTCACAGGCCATGAACGCTTTCCCTGCAAGATAAAAAATATAATTGAATATTAATATACTTACCAAGCCACTTGTGTCCAATAGGTCAACAGATGGCTTACGCTCAAAGGCTTGATACGATTCGGGAGACAAAAAAAGTAATGGCAGTAGCGAGTACTTGGTTGGGTTTCTTCTTTTCAATTCTGTGTCATATCATGGCAACCGATTATTGAAATATTGAGTAGTCTGATAAATATCAGCCTAGTATATCAATTTATTCCTTTTTAATATGATAACATCTTATCGGACATCAGAGAATAATTCTAAACATACTTCTTGCCACATATGTCATCTGCCTGACCTGAGTAAAAATGTATCCTTGCTGAACGCGGATCAGAATTAATCACTGAACTAACAACGAAAAAGTCATCGGATCTATGGAATAAAACAAGATGATAGATTGCATCAGTACTATAAAATAAAATGATTAAAATGAATGAAAGAAAATCAGTAAACTTAATTTTTATCAAACTTCTCTAAAAAGTTTAAAAATTTAAAACAATTTTTTTTTATAATCAAACAACATAATGTTTTAAAATTTTATTTAATTAATACACTTGTAACAATATTATTGTTATTATTATGTTATTATTTAATTAATAATGAAATATACTTTATTTAATCTAAATTTTGATCTGTAAAAGTTGTTTGAATAAACACGGTGTGATTTTTATGTTTATGACTAGTCACAAACAAAGGGTCATAAATAACAGAAGGTGAAAAAAACATAAATCTCAACCGATGGTAATATTTGTTAAGAATCGTTCAGTAGTATCGAGTAATTCGGGTGTCGTAAGAAAACTACTCGTACAGCGTGTGGCTGTGAAGGTACGCTTACAGGGCGTTTCGATAGCGTTGAGCGGTGATTACTTTCTCCGCGTCCAGTACCGCTTAACCGGCTTTCGAATCGATATAATAATGCAAATTTTATGACTCAAACAATGAATACAACGGTGAAATTTGCTGTATTTTCATCGCTTGACGCAAATCGTTGTGCCAGTTGACTCTCCTACTGATTCTTCATAAGATTTACTTAATTGATGACTATTGTGAAAAAGAAAATACAACAGATTGCATCTCACTAATTATATATGATAAGTCACATTATTTTCAACCGACAGTATAATAAAAATCACATAAATTTTTTATTTGCGGTGCTTGCCACGGAAAAAGTTGTTGGTACACTTTGAGGGTAGTCCTCACGTTACATAGCATAGGTTCTACATTGCGATGTTGCCAAAGATTTTGAGATTAAAACAAATTAGATAATGTAATGAAAAATGAATACCAATTTAAAAAAAGTGTGAATACACTCAAAAGTTATTTATATTCATTTTGGTATATGTATTAATTTTAGTAGAATTTTATATACGTTTGACCAACTTACATTGTTACATGTAACTTGATCAACTTAGATTGATGTAACAAATATCACCAGTGTCAATATATAGACATTAAAATTATGTTTCTGTTACTATACTGTTTATGTTTTCGGTTATATTATTAAATGTAAAAAACAAACAAGAAAATTAGCTGGAAAAGTTTTTTTATATAATGAAATATCATAAAAAAAAAAATTATTTGATAATGTATTAGACATTTTATTTAGGTTTTTTGATTTGTATTTTTTATTATTATGTATTTTTATTACATTATTTTAATATTTTTTATAATATATCTATGTTTTCTAATTACTTTAAAAACACGGGTCGTTAGTATTCTTCGATAAACATAAAATTAAAGAGACCTACGTTTTTAGCGTAACGGCGCAGACTGACGCTCTGAGTTCTGCGCACGCCAGTCATACATTTACGTCGGCTGCTATTTCCGGTTTCCGGATTGAACACTGAACTTTTATGAGACTGAACAGAAATAAAAAAAAATTCAAAATGTATCTCATTCTTATTTAAACGTATACTATAAAATATGATATACAATGTTATTAATTATAAGTAGTTCCAAACGCGAACATTGAATTAGATCAATTAGTAAACAATATTAAAGTTTTTCGTTTATTTTGATGTAAATATGACTTAAACTTAATTGTCATACTTTAACAACCATACAAAGAAAATATCTTTCTGTAGAGAGATATTTAATAAATTTCTTTAGAACTCACATTTATGCTATTAATTTTCAAAGTATTTCAAAAAATATATTTGACATTGATTGATCTAAATCATTTTGTAAAATCAACCTAACTATTTTTATGAAATTGTAAAAGAATTAAGTCAATTAATTTCAAACAAGGATTAAGTAAATAATCAGATGTTTAAAACTTTATAATTGTTTAGTGATTTTTAGTACTTTGTTTTTTTCTAATTATAAATCATTCATTTAAATATTTTACGTTTGGTGTGTTCATTAATTATTACAATCACTCAATCGTCAAACAACCTTGATGCAACCATAATAAGTTATACACAAATTTATTCCATGACGTAAATCATTCGCTGTACTGCAAAAATGAATCAATTCTTATTATCGAATCACTAAGCGTGGGCTAGTTTCTCTTTTATTTCCAAATAAATGTGCATACTGCAGTTTGCAAAATATTGGAGTGTTTGAAAATTATAGTTTGAAACCCTATTATTGGAGTATTGAATAATTGAAATTTGAAAAAAATCATAAAATTATCAAATTGTAATCACCAGTTATGGTGAAAAAATATTATAAATAATTATGGAATTAAGTCAATATTATATCAATCCATCACTCTTGATAAACTTTGAAAATTTTTTTTACTATTTTGAATTATCTATCAATAGGTATCAGTTAAATAACTCAATGAGGTTCCCCCTAAGTTTAAAAATTTTTCAATTTAAAATCTAAGAAACCTTCAAAAAAATTTTAGCAGACCACAAATTAAAATACTTTTAATGTAACATCATCCGCGAACCGCATTATGATTATTTCACAATTTTGTATGAATCATACGCGTAATTTTTAAATTAGCAAATAAAAATTGTTAGAACGTTGTAGTAGATACAATAATTGTGATCGAGTTACAATTTCGTAATGCAAATTTATTGCATATTTCACGTCAAAACTAATGTTTTAGGTAACTTACGTGAAACCAATTATTTTTATCATTAGAAGTAATGACAACAATAACAATACAACTAAAATCGATTTAAAAGCAATAATTATTTTATCTGATATTGAGCTATCAATTTTTAATGTTAGAGTGTTCTAATAGTGATGCAATCAATGATCAACTGATATCTTGATGGAAAACTCAGTGAGTCGAGAATGATTTGAGAGACAGCGCAAGGGTTTCCGGGTCTTGTATTACTTCTCTAACCACACACTAATGTATATGTAGGTAGTGTTTATACTTTATTTGGCTTGATTTTCATTGGCCAATTGTTTCAAGTTTTTTTTTATCTCTCTGACGTAACGAACAATTTTGCGTTAACTTTGTTGAATGATCAAATTATAAAATTCAGATTTTAATCATAGAGAATACAATACAAATATAATTTAATTTATCTATTTAATTTATAGTTTATATTCTTTATTTTAATCTAAAGTTTTCTTCTAATCATGTGTATTAACTTTTAAAATGCAAAATCAAGTCGACCGATTGAGTCAATTCGAGTGAAACAATCAACTTGTTTAACAATCAGTGAAGGATAATTAGTATGAAATCATCAAAAATAATGGTATCGATCATATTTTGTTCAAAACACTCGAGTGAATGATTAAAACTGTTTGTTCTGGGTTTTAATGGAGAGTAGTATAA
>JABFQB010000152.1:0-12409 GCA_022817105.1 Pseudanteris insignis
GTGATTATACTTCGCAGAAGGCAATAAATGGACGAAACGGGGTGAGTAGTGGCAGTGCCTCCAAAAACATGAATGGCTAGGTGCTCGAACAGGTACATGAAAAAGGTATTAATTTGGGGGAATAAACCTAGCGAAAAGACTAATGGGAAACATAGTAAAAATATCAACAAAACATTTCGAATTTGGAGTACGATGACACGATCTGCGACCCGAAGCCCATATACCCGAAACTCGGACGAGGGAAAATTCTCAAGGGTTGCATTAAGGATAAGAACTAGGCTCGTGCAGATGATAAAGTAGATCGGCCGGGAGAATACGACGATGCGGTTGAAGCCATGGGTGGGCGAGGACGCATCTGGTTGTACGGATTTTAGCAACGAGTACTGACAGCCGGCGGTTACGAAGCAGAATAGAAAAGCAAATACATCCTTGTAAAATCCCTGTTGCAGGAGAAAAAGACCAAGTCCAGCGACGATAAGTGCGAGCATTGTTGAGGCTATAGTTTCCAAGGTCGTCAAGTTGCGGTCAAGTAACGCTAAAAGTGCAAGACGATCAAACCTGTAAAATGAAGTGTATATATAAAACAATATATATTAAATAAAATAGAAAATGAAATTTTCATGTATATTTCAAATGAAACGCACCTAAGTTTAACATAAGATAGACCTCCAATCTTCCACTTATAGTAATGCTTTGTAGTTTTAGATTTCATACTTCGAGCACGTTCCCAGTGATCGATGTCGGTTTTACTCCTCAGTTCACACTCATTCAGGCCCGATTCTTGATGATTTGCAAGAACCGAAGCTGAATTATTAACGCTTCCATCAAGTGTATAAACTGTTGCTGCAATATTAGCTAAAAATCCTTGCAGCGCTCGATCAGCATCTGTCCAATCGACTGTTTCTAATGCACATTGACTCGAAGATCCACCTTCGAAAAAAATGAATTATTAAAATATGTTTTTGAATAAAATAAAACTAAATACATAACAGTTTTGATTAATAATATTTATCCAAATTGAATACCTTCGGTAGACGAGACTACATTTGCTGGGAGTAAACTCAGATTCTTAACCTGGTTGGTCGCGGGACTAGAAACCACAGGAGGTGTGTCAATAATAACAGTTAGATTAGCCGAATTTAATGACAAATCACTGAAGCTAGGACTGAGGTCAGGGGTAAGATCATATCTTGGACTAAGAGGACGCTGCGGTACTCTGTTAAGCAAATTTGTCAACACCTTATCCGTGTTGGCAGGGATCTGCGCAACTGATGCAACTCCTGAACCCTTCTCATCAAATGCATATGTCATTAACTTGCCGTTCTCTTGAAAATAGTGCACAGCCCCCTCTGACGTATCATTGTGATTCGTTGCCAAATGATAATCATCACAATTGCTTAAGAAGTAGCTATAAAGCTGGTATTGTGATAATGCACTATTATACTTTGAAAGATGTCCGTTGCTGGAACTATTGCTGTTATTTGCTTCACTAGATGGCAGCACAATGTAACTTTTATTACGCTGGGTAGGAATTACGTTCTGCGTGGAATTAAAATGTCGTAATTGATGTCGCGTAGCGCCTGGTTTGGCTAATTTATATTTTATTCTATTGCACGAAGTATTATCGTTTATATCTTCGGAGGGGAATGGTGCGTGCGTTGGAGATCCTGGCAGAGCAATCAAACGGCTCTGTTTAGGAATCGCGCCTTGCTGACGTTTACTGTCGACCTCCGGTTGTGGCAGTAATTTGCGCTTTGCTTCATTTTCTACGCTTAGGTTCGTCATACTCGACGATCCGGAGTCTGAATCTTTGGTGTGAAGATCTAGAAAAAGTAAATCCAATGAACAATGTAGTTCTTTAAATTTTGATTTATAACCACTAATTTTTCTGAAAAAGAACATGCTCTAAAGAAATGATTTTTTTTTAACACTACTTTAATGAATTAATGTCCATGTGTGACGGAAATTTTGTTTATTCTCCTGTGGTATATTTTTTATATATTAACAACTAACATGAATATCAGAAAATTTTAGGAAAAAATGCACGTTTGATGTTTAATGTTTTGTCCAGAAGTAATTAATATACAGGAACTGATTTTGTTTGCATCAAATACACATAAAAATGATACTACCATTCTATTTTATGAAATAAAATGTCATTTATTTAGTAATTAAGTAAGTAAATGACAAAGATAAAGTATCGTTTTTCTTATTATTAGAGTTGATAGCCGTTTTAAACAAAAATATATCGTATATAATGATAATTCTATAATTCATGCTTTTTAATATTTTATATTTGTAAATAACTGGAATTACTATCAGATTCAATTACGAATAGTGTAGTGTTATTATTATATGTTAGACGTAAAATATAAATTAACTAATACTAAAATTTAATCTACAATCGTGCACATATTAGAATTTTATAATCAATTTCGAAAGTTAATGATAAACATATCTACAGTTAAATACAAATAAAAAGTTATACCCAGTTGTCAACATCATAATAAATAATAATTTAGTTAACTCAGGAGATTGGAGTATGATGCAAAACAAAATTCAATATTTTCAAGAAAATTACTTCCTGACAAAATTTAAATCTTGATCAGAAGCAATACTATTCATATATGAATAGTACAAATTAAATAGTTTCAATGCTCATAGATATTTGTCTATAGAACTATCTATTTACAATTTCGAAATTATACGGATAAATATATTTTAAAAATAATGTAGGTTTGTATTTTTTTCGAAAGATCGGGCGTAGGGTTTTTAAGAACATATCACACTCCAACTCCCACAAATATGACTGAATTATTAAAAAACTGAAGAACTAAAAAAAATTAATTTCAATAAAGATATGTAAATAAAAAAATACACAGTATAATAATTAATCGATTAATCATAATATATGCTTATTAACACTGATTATAGATCATTCTAACATAACGATAAACATTGAATCCGATTAAACTATTGTAAATATTAAGGTCATTGTATGTGTCTAGCTTACATCTTAAAACATTACATTTTTTCGATTCGACAGAAATATCTGCAACTCAATGAGACTTACAATCTGTACTATCAGTTTGGATACTGTCCGATGCATCGGGGTCGTTGCGTGACTTCAAATTCCAGAAAACTGGCAGCAACGTCGCGAAGTTAAAATTATTTAATTAAAATTATTTAACACATTCAATTAAGAGGATATGAAATCATTTTGAGTTCTTGTGTTTAAATTGATGTGCTTTATAATTATAATATCTATGAAAGGTAGTTTACACTTTGTATGCAACATTTATTTTATATTTATAATGAAATTCCTATGGTTACATTTTTTAGAGTAAATAGTACGCGTTCTTAATCAACGTGTGTGATTTTTTGTCGTTACTCACTTTTATTTGTCCATGATTCGACACCACTGTAATCATCCTCCTCAAATAACCAGTCAATGCCAACTATGCTTCCAGGGTTGGTTGACTCTTCGAGGTTTTTTGGATTATCGTCATTTTTTCGCGACATTTCGCGCTCGTGCTCGTTTACTGATAACTCCCAACTGCTTTGACTAGCATTGATGGTTCGTTCATTCAATATTTCATTATCATCGATTAGGGCATCCTGAGAATTCGTGGAAGTTGACACAATTTCATTTATGATATACCTATGAATTAACACATATTATTATTACAGATAGTTCGATAATTTTTCTATCGCTATATTGTTAATTTTATTTGTATCGCATTTGATTAGTATTCAAGCCTTTTTTTTAAAACATCCAAGATTAAATCATTAAATTAATTAATTTAGCACCTGTCGTTCAATTCTGCGTGATTACTGGAACAATTTGCAACATCTTCTTTTTTACAAAGCTGTTTATTAAATTCAGGAATATTGCAACAAGGGTCATTGAAGTACATTAAACCTTCTCTTATTCGTTTTATTGGGTGTACTCTATCATCCAAAGGCAGTTGTAGTAGCCTGTTGCGTTTTAATGTATTTTGTGGCAATGCCTGGCATAACAAATAAACTTATGTTAATTTATAAACTAAAAAACATTAACCACAAAATTAAAAAATGTCTAAATGTTATTGGATGATATGTGAATATGAAAGGTGTTACCATTTTCAAGTTTATGGTCTCTAGACTCTGAGGATGAAGCGGCAAGTTGTTGTCATCTGTTGAATTTGTGTTTTTATTTGAGGAGGCATCAATGACTTCTAAACTTTGTGGGTGAATCACTGGCATAGGTATTTTTGGTATCATCTACACGTACAAAATATGAAATATGTTTAAATTTTAGCACATCAAAATTTGTAATGATACAAATGATAATATAAAAAATTACCTCTAATGATTGTGGATGCGATGAAATATTATTTTTTTCTGTATCCTCGTTCTTAGAGATGATTTCAAGGCTCTGTCTGTAATTTGTTAACATTTCCTCAAATGGAATAGCCATTCTTCGTTTGCGGTGTGTATAAATTTGTTCAAGTTCAAGTGAGCTAGTTTGTTTGATAGGGCTCTCTGAGCCAGTTTTTTCCAAGTTGTTTTCTTTATAATGACAATTTCTTGAATCTTCAAAGGCATGCCTGCACAAGTTTTGTTCAAACTTCCGATCATTTTCAGCAAGTTTGAGACGTTTCTGGCGATATCTGCTTCTTTGTAATGTGCGATCTACAGATTTTAAATAAGACAAATCACTCAAAATTTGAGACAAGATATCGAACGACTTTTACTTGATAAAATTATTTAAATCAATATATAAAAAAAAAACTCAATTAATTTTATTAAAAAATAATTTAATTATATAATTTATTTATTTTACAATTATACAGCTTTTTAAAAAAAATATTTGACATGATAATAAGTAAAATAACTATTCAAACCTGTTATATAAGGTGATTCAAATTCACGATCAAGGTTTCCATTTTTGAAAGCTGGCGCTGCTGGTACACAAATTGGAGGGGCTTCTTCTGAACTTTCAGAGCTATTCTTTCGATGAATTTCAACTTTTAGGTCAATTGTTGAATTTGGCTTATCGCGTGCATAGTCTGAAATGATGCTGTCAGTGTCTGCATTTGGCAAATTTGGCAAGTTTGGCTCTGCAAATGAATTGTGCGAAGAACATTCTACTGGTGGTGTATCAATTTTTCCTAAACCAAATCATAATTATAAATTTACATTATTTTTAAGTAATGTAAATTTAAAAAAATCCTGTACTGTTTAGTAATAAAATATAATTAATACAATTCAAATATATATAAAATTTAAATCTGAAAACTGAAAAAGCTTATGAAATTTAAAAATCAAATGTTACTTTTCACAAGTATATAAGTATAATGACAAATTATCAATTATAAATTAATAAAAAGATGCATACCATTTAAAACTTGCATCTCAATGCCTAAATCCATTTGCTTTTGGTTCATTTCACGATTCTGGTTAATCATATGATGCCATATATCGCTTTTAGACTTAAGCTGACTTGTGCTTTGGCCGAACTCTTCTAAACACTCGGTTGTATCGTAGACGCAGTGAAGCACATGGTTAATACATTTTATTGTTCCAAATAGGGCAAATATCGATGAGCAATAAGTCAGCCATACATATAGTGATGGTGGAAAGTACTGCATTGTAAACAAATTGTTATATACATCATTATTCAAGCCCTAATTTATTATATTATTTTTAATAATTAAGTTTAAATAGCTAAGTTCACATTTTTTAAAGCAAAATCCAATGCTAGCTATATTTTTGATAACGAAAACAAAAATTGAATTGGGATATTTATCATTTGATTAAGATAAATTTTTAAAACAAATATTATTAAGTAAGGAAAATTATGTTGTTCTAAGAAACAAGTCATTCTTGATAAAACTTATTTCATTCGCTTGTTTTAACTTAATATACTTATTAGATTTCTATTAGCAGATAAATTTTAATAAAAAACTCAAGAAATTCAATTTTTCATAATATAAAAACATATTGTTTTTTATTTTTTTTTTTTTTAAAAATACAATTCTATTTTTTAACTACTTTGTTATCTCGTGTATTTATAACAAAAGAAAATGTTCAAATGATACAATATGAGAAAGTGTTAGATCAAGAGCTAAGTGTTCATGATTATTAATAATAAATAAATATTTAGGATTTTCAAATCATTACATTGCAATTATATGTTTAATAGCACAGCAATAATTTAATAAAATGTTACAAATTAAAGAATCATTTTATTATAATACAATGACTTTTTTTAATTACAAAGAGTTATGACACAATAAGAATAAAGATTAAAATTAAATAATCTATCATATCTCAGAAACTAATCAATTAAACTTGAAGAAATGTTTAAATAATGCGCAAGTTGTTTTTCTTAGCTGATTGATAATGAATTCAATCATAACTTATCAAATAAATTACATATTAATAGGATAATATACTGATCAAGCAAGAAGATATTTTATAATTTATTATAAAAATATTAAAATTTGACTGTAACTATTGTAACAATAATTAAAATAATAATAATTTATTATCATTAAACAATAAATAATTATTTATATAAGAAAATTCTTTATTTATAGCATTTAACAAAATTGCAACAATGTAAATAAATAAAAACAGTTCAAATCATTATGTTAAATTAAATTTAACAAAATTAAATAACATCAATTTGAATATTTTAATCCTTATTCAATAATAATATCAAACATTGTTGATTAAAATCTTCTGAAAATCATTCAAGATTTAGCAATAATCATTCTTTGTTGATATAAAAAATGAAATATTAACAATTAGACATAACTGAGTCAATTTTTTTTTTCGACAATAATAAATTTAATATTATAAATAGCTGTCATAAACTTTCTCTTGATTTCACATGTGTAATCCAATTTAATATTCACTACCAATAAAATGGTATCAGCAAATAGTCAGCTCATAGAGGGTTTAAAAAGAATTAGGTAAAAAAGGAGTACAAGAATTAATGATAACAGTATATATGACAGTAGAGACAGGTTATCTAGCTGTCAAATATAATTTAAAATTTTGACGTAGCTCGATTTGATAAAATGCACATTGGCATCCGCGTATATTAAAATGAACTTTGAGTCAGAAGTAAACAAAGGAAATATGTCGATGAAAAAAGAATCGGTGATCGGCATAGGTGTGAGGGCAGGGGAGACGGGGTTGATTTAACGAGTCGCATGTACTCACGAGGTAAATCGTGTAGGGCAAGCAGAGCAGGAACAACCACACATACAGGTGGAAAGTATTGGAAAAGACGTCGAGGTGCGGGTCGTAAAACCAGCCGCCTGTCAGACTTGCCCAGATGCCCTGTCGCAGTATCTCGAAGGTTTGCGAACCCATACCAAAACGCCCGGTTGGCCGATCTCACCATCTCTCCAGGGCGAGCTGTAGACGCGCTGGCGACGTTGGGGTCGATTGGCGCGCGGGCGCTGCCGCGCCTCCGATCATTCTCAATGTCGCACACGTCTAATAGCTCGAGAACCTTGGGCCTCAGGAGGGCCTGGCTCGCCTCCACTTCAATTAATCAATGGGCTTCGCGCACTTACTGACACGTACCGCTACCGCGGCCATGTTCACTCATCACTGTACTTCTGCTCCTGAGAGCGCACATTTTTTCGTGTATTAATCATCGTGTTACCGACCGATGATAATTCTCTACTGAATTAATGCATTTCTGCTCCATTGCAGACTAGATTGATTTAATTAACCGGTAACTAGCCGTGTTTACATTTACAGTTATACATTCTGAGAAGTAAATTTTGTAATTTAATTTAATAAGTATGATATACGATGTACTTTTAATTTGTTATACAAGAGATAAATTAAGTACCAAAAAAATAGATTAGTTAATTTTTTTTAAAACTTTGAAAAAAAAGAAATACGTGATCTTTCATCAATAAAATTTGTACATAGATGGATACAATATGTACGAATCATCATAATATGCAAAGTCTTTTGTCAGTATTTTTTAACAGTAGAATGCTTTTTATCATTACAATATAAAAATTTTGTTTTTAATAAAATTTAATCATTCAAGGAGTAAATTTTGTTGATAATAAATTCCGAATTTTGCTACTTCCATATATTTTTTGTCCATTGATTTTGTTTATGATTTATGAGTTTATTCATACAAATACAAACATTCAGCATGAAACTTTGGAGTGTAACGATTTGTATGAGAAGCATAATGCGATGTAAAATTCAATTATTGAATACAATGATTTTTAAATAATTGTTATCGTTCGAGCGATGCTCAGGTTGGGTAGCAATTATTTGTGGTGCATTTTTTATAACTCGAATAAGAAGATTTCTATACTATCGGCACAGAGCTGACAATTCTAACTATACCGAGCGATATGAAATGTACTGACCGATACTGACGTTTGCAACAATTGAGGATTTTAACTACAACATAGGAAAACAAAGGTCTAGATAAATACATAAAAATTATGGTTTTTGCACTTTGGACATTGTTCGAGGCTAGTGTGTTATGTTTGAATGCATTATGTATTCTTCACGAGCAAAGATTTTTAGTTAAAAGTACGTAATTACTATGATTTTAATCCTGCATTACAGTATTTGAGGTTATGCTAATACAATTTATGCTAAATTTCAACATATTGATAGAGATAATAAAAGTTTTTCCGTTACAAAAGTAGAAGTGAAATAATTATTTTAAGTATTTTTGCTTACATTGCAACAAAATTAGTTATTTTTCGTGAAAGTACAACAAATTTCCAAAAGTATTATGCAAAAATTATTATATATTAATAATTACAATCTTATTTTTTTCAAATTATTTTTGCTTCTGTTCTAGTTGGATGGGGGAGTACACAAAATATTCAAGGTTTTGGGGAAGCTCCAACAATCAAATCTCAAATCATGAATTTATTCACATCAATTAGAACGGTTCTTAAATGTAAGTATATAATTAAATTCAGTTTATGTTAAATTTTTAATATATTTTGTGGATATTAATTTAATCTTTCATAGCATCAAATAATATTTTTATTTTAAATTTTAGTTCCTCTAATAATTGTAAACATATTTACTATACTTATAAAATTGATACTTGGATAAAAATGTACCATCAACTTACCTTTCAAGATTTATTGTAAATACAAGTGGTGTTATCTTGAAAAAGCTCCAAGGATACACTTAAGGAGAAAAATATTTTAAAATGTAAAAAAAATATTTTTACAATTACCAAATGTAAAGGATTTTAAGCATATATTTACTTTTGCGACTGTTAGTTAATTTATTTACATTTAATATGTACATAACTGTGTAATTATTTCAAAATATACATTTTTTCTACTATATGAAGTTTTTTACTGTTTGATTACCATATTTATTTTTTTATCTGACTGCTGAATCATAATATTTAATTTAAAATTCATCATATTATAATCATTGATTCTCTAATTATGTTTAACAATTTTGTTGGATAGATTAAATTTCATAGAAATAAATTTAAACATTAATTAGGGTCAAATTAAAATATATTAACTAAACAAATTTTACGAATAACAAAAATGTGTAATAATAATGCATAAAACGAATGTAACAAGACATTTTTTATTGGGAATCTTTCTTTCAAGCAACTCATACTAATAGTTTCAATTCCAATATTATCAAGCAAGTCTAACATTCTATAAAAAAAGATTTTTTGCTAATAAGTTCGTTTAATAAAGACAGTGTAATCGAAGCTAAGCAGTATCGATCTAATGCCAAATTATCATATATGTTGGAGTTTTGTACATCTTAATCGAGAAACGGAAGTTATCATATGAATGAAGAAAACAAATTCTTCAACATCTAACATCAAAATAACGAAGAATTCCAAAGGTCAAAGATACTGTGAACCATAATTAGATGAGTTATGTAAAGCTGTTGATTTAAGCAATTGCTATTCAATTTTCTTTTCGCTTTATAACACAATTATTACATTTATTACTATTACCACAGAGTTCACTTTCTCTCTTTCTTTACTTTCTCAGGATACTCAGACCATAATTGGTGTACCAATGACCATTACATGTTTCTCCGACACCTTCTATGACCATCACACATAAACACTTTGCAGTTTCAGCGCAGAGTCATTCATGAGTGTATGAATTATATGTAGCTAAAATTGCTATCATGCTTCTGGCGAGGCATTACAAATCAATTAAGACATTCGAATTTTACTGTGAAAATTGTTAATTGCGAATTCTTTAAATTTTTTAAGTTTTCATTCTTTCAGATTACCTGTCTAATTAAATAAAATACGATAGACTAGATAAATTTATATAAAAAAAAAGTAGTTGTGTAAGATCTATTAACATAATTTTATGGGATCGCTCGATTGATTATAGCATTGTGAATTTGGTCGATAGAAATAAACCGAGAATTGTTACGCAATCGTGACTGTTTAAGGAATCCTCATAAGCTCGAATGCAAAAACATCATCTTCTAACTCTTCCAATAAATTTCCTTTACTCTTTCCTTCTTCTCGTGTATTCCTATTGACTCTCCTCCTCCCTCCCCCTGACTGCACCAGCGTCTCCCTCTCTTCACTCGTTTTTGCAGATAATTTAAGTGCCACGCAGTTTAAGGATTACATGTTGCAAAACCGAGCCAAGAGTCTCACGCTTCCTTGACAGACACATCATACTTTCGCTAGCTGTGTCTTTCGGAGCGAGCGACGGGTGTTTCCCCGGCAGTTATTGCCGTGGAAACGCCATCTGCACATTCTTTTTTGCCATCACTCGAATATCGATGTCTCACGCGTTGTACATCCTTATAATGGAATCCAGTTTTTACGTTTCGGTTTGCTCCTGCCGAGTCTTGTCGTTTTTTAGGGTCTGCAAGAAAATGGCACTTGGAATGATGTCTTTATTGGAATTAATAAAATTACTATGATTGAATTATTTAAGAAAGAATACTGTGAAAACTAAATAATAGTTATATATAAACTGAAATACCTAAAATCACACTTAACTTAATATTGAAATTTAGGTAATTGACTGTCAGTTTTTAAAATCTTGAAGTAAAATAAATCTAATTTTAAACCGTTTCTGTTTTCAAGTAATTTAGTTTTCAAATGGTGATATTCAGCTGACGAATCTTTGATACGCATAAATTAAATTAAGTTGATTATTTTTACTATTGTCATTATTCTTTTCTATGTTCAATGGTTGTTTCAAAATTTGACGTCTAACTAATTTCTCGGGTAATTGGTTTTCGAATCGCTAAATTATAGAGCCGGAAGATTTCACTGGGTATCCAATTTTTGATGCATCACTAGCAGTGGAAGGCTTACACAATCAGTAAGTTGAACATGAAACCTTGTGCATATGCAGCGACATCCATCAGTGTTATCTCTGTCTAACATCAAATCCGCGAGCCGATGCGGAGAAATTGTGCATCGCGTTACGACACCTTCGACAAAACTTGTATCCGTATGATCGTGTCCTTTCTAACCAACTCGTCGCGAATTATCGATGAAAAATGATGAAGAAGGGTAGATGAGGAAAAATAATGATTCAGAGTTCGAGGTCGGTGGACCACTTCGGGCATGTCTCGCTTTCGAATGCTGGTTTAAAGGATCACGCCTTTTTCCGGTAGTCTCGTATTTCTTGGCCTCGACGAAGACCGGAAAGTTCGCCAGTGAAAGGAGAGAAAGGTATGTGCGTAATGAAAAATTAGAGGGATGGCGTGGAGAAGGAAAGTGGGGAAGAAATGTCGTCATGGGACGATGATATTAACGAGGGGTCAAGAGTTGACCAGAAGTTAGCAACGTAGAACTATGACATAAAGTCAACAAGAGATGGGGTTGAATTCGATGGCTTTGGAAGGTATGAAAAGACAAAACGGAATATCGGTGGCGACGTTTTTTTATTTTTTTTTTTTTAATTTTCTACAAAAAAGCCTTTATACAAGTACAAAAATGCATTGGTTAACAGTAGTTTGTAATAAAAAAAGTATAAAAAAAACGGGGAAAAAAACATGGTTGGGTCCTCTTGTGTGTCTGTATTGTGTTGGTGTGTGTGCGTGTGTAGTACTGTATTTACAAAGGTGCCTATGTTGGCAAATCACGTCTCTTCTTCCTTGGTCTCTCTTCTTCAACTCCTGACGATGCTGCTTGATGAAGGATAGTCCCTCGAGATCTTATGGACTTCCGCGCGTTTACTGAGCGCGCGTACGTTTGGTGGCGCCGGGTGGAGACTGACACCGTCTGCGATCGGTTGGCGCCATTAACAGCCTGATGATTGAAACTAGCCTCGACGGTTCCTCAAGGCCGCATTTCACATATTACACCCCCCCCGGCGCCCCCGACCGTGCCATAACCTACATTACAACAGGACGCCCACGCTCCTGCATCGCCAGCCAGGTGCCC
>JABFQB010000153.1:0-12388 GCA_022817105.1 Pseudanteris insignis
AATATTTTGGTAAGATAAATTTTTTAGTTGATTATTGAAAAAAAATAAACGTTTTCTCTTAATTTAGCGTGACAGTAAATAGTGGAACAGTAATAAAAATTAATACCTCGAGATGAACTTTCTCTACTTATGATAAATTTCTATGCTAATTTTTAGGCAAATATAAACATTATACATGACGAATTTGAGAAGAATTTGGGGCTTAATTCTATTATTGAATAAAAATTTTAATTTTTATCAAGTGACAAAGTTTTAAAATTCTAATAACCGGAACAGAAGCCAAGAGATAAAAAATGATTGGTTCATCTTCGTTCATCGTCCATTTTTTCAAGTGTAAATGTGCACCAATTTTCGTTCCCATTTTTCCATCTTCGTCTCTTGAAAAATAATTTTAACTGTTGTTTCTTACGTAATTCTCCTAGTAGAAATTTGCAATCCCTAACGTATAACTTGTGAGTTTCCAACGAGACGTGTAACGCTAAAACTCGTGAAAAACTTGCAAAACGCAAGTAATTCATGAGTTAATCACAAGTAACTGAACTTTTTTCGGAAAACTAAATAACTTCCGTTTTGCAAAGTTTTCGCTATAGTTTTAGCATAACACTTGGAGTGTTAGGACTTGGAGTTTTTCAGATAATCAATTCAGTATATGATGAATAGATTAAATCTGATTTTTAGTAGAGAAAACATATACACCTGAGAAAAGTTGTTTGCCAAAAACTGGGAAAAAATAATTTAGAATATTTAACTAAACTATTTAGTTGGAACAACAAAAACGACTTTACAAAAAAATTTCGTCAACAGAACCAACAAATTTGGTTTGCTGTATATCAACCGAAAAATTTAGTTTAATGAACCAAAATTTTGTAACTATGTTTAATATGTTAACCAAATATTTTTCTCCGTGTAATAATGAACATCAAATAAGCATCAATGAATTCCATCTCGGAAAAAACTGCTTTTGTTTTTACAATAATTATTTTTGAAAATCTACTGATACAAATGACATGGTCACTTCGTAACATATTTTTCCATTGACGAGGTTAGGTTTTGAATTGGAATCGTTTCAAAATGAAACACCTAACACATTTTGCATTTAAACACCTAATTTTTAAAACACTCACTCCGTTTAAAACATGAAAAGTGTATTCAAATAAAACACTTGTTTTGCAGTGTGTTGAGTTGAGATGAAATTAAATTCGTAATTAAAATTGAAAATAAAAAATATAGCAACAATTAATTTGGGTGATTTAATAACTTTTGAATAATAGTTGGTTTACTTACATTAAGTAAATCAATTTGACTTGAATCGAACTAATATCGTCTTTAGCTAGCACGGTCATGATGAATTAACTTTCACGTTTGCTACTCAGCGGTGACAATTTTATCAAAAAAGATGTACTATTTTTGCTAAATAGAATAAGTAACATATTAGCAATCGAAAAAGTGTCAATTTGCCTCGAAATTTCTTTCAGTGTATTTATATAATTTATTCTTCAGAAATAAATGGGTATCATTATGTTTTTAAACTTCTTACTTGGAGAATCATAATGAAACAACATTTTATTTCGCGAAATTTGATTACTCTCACGTCGGAAAATAGAAATCGAGCATCCCCTATAAGCGCACAATATTACTGTAATATTATTATAATATTGCGAAATATTTTTTGAATATTACTGTAATATTTCTAAAATATTGCAAAATATTTTTGAAATATTACTGTAACATTACAATAATATTGTATGTCCGCTGTTTTAAAATATTACTGTAATATTGTATAAATATTAAAAAAACGTTTTTTTGTAATATTTTAAAAACATTTTTTTTAAATAATCAAAAAATGCTGCGTTGTCTACCTCTTGTGATTATTACATTACATCAAAGTAATTGAAATTTCATTGCACTTCTTATTTAGATTTAAAAGTGCAATGTTTAATAAATATTGTATGTAAGTTATTAATAAAGTTCTAAAGTCATTGAAATTGAAGTAAAAATTGTCTTTTGATCGTAAAATAAATTTTATTAATTAAAATTTGTACATTACAAAATATTTCTTTCGTTGTACATTTCATTGTGGATGACAGGTGTTGCGCAAAATAAATTTTCTTTATATGGCATGAAGAACATCTTGTGTTTAATTTCTGAGATTGGCCACATTTGTTTTGTTTGCGACAATTTTGTTACGATAAACGTATCTAACATCGATGATTCACAAGGAATACTGTACAAATTTTCTTTTCTATTAAACGTTTTACCACAAACAACATAAATTTCTTTTACAGAATCATACGATATTTCTGTAAGTTTTACGATATCGCATGCTTTTAACATGCAACAGTTGTCATTCGTCGAATTATTTACACGCATTTTTACATGACTACTTACAGCGGTAGTATATAATGGACCTTTTTGACCATTCGGTAATAAACAAATACCTTTTCTTGTGTCCATTTGTGGTTCAAATTCACCCGAAGTCGTAATCGAATCTATATTTATCGTATTAAAATTTAAAATTTCACTATATCTGTTAACTAACTGTTGCAGAGGTTGATTGTACTTTTTAATGATACGCTTTAGACTTTGTAAAAAATTTTCAAATTTGAATGCGCTATAATTATCGATTACTCCAAATAATCTTACGTCATTTGCCATGTGCAACAATTCATGAAAATTATGAGAAATTATGTATGAATGATAGAAAATGCTTGAGCCTCTGACAAATTGATAACATAATTGTTCCGCGTAATCGATGTGTTCAGAGTGACACGATGACGAAAATATTTTCATTATAACATGCAAGATCACAAAATTGTTGTACACATCTTCTTTTAATACACTTCTAAATAGTGATGGGCCTATATAAAGCAATATCAACCTATACTCCGTAGCTTTATAATAATTAATTAAATCTAAAGGGCGACTTTTTCTAAAAAACTCTGATGGTAGGAAAGGATTTATGTGTTCTAACCTATTAGATATAATGCTAATATTTTGCGCACTTAAATTATATGGCATTTTGGAGTGACCTAACGAAAGTGTTAATAATTTTCTCATGATTTCCAGACACAGCAAATGCATATAATCTAGTGGCACTTGCTTCACTATGTCAAAGTCGGGAATTTCACTGCATACGCTATATTTTATGTGATAATTGTTATCTGTTAAATTTAAAAATTCTTCATTCGTTCTTAATTTCTCGTTATTATATTCGAAACTTATTCTATTATTTTCATATTTTCCCTTTATATGACATTTCGTACAACCATAATAACCGTTAAATTGCTTTACATTTAGTATAAATGACTTGGCAGGTGCATCAGCTATTATGCAGTTGACTTTTAATGTATATTTTAATCCCTTGACAGTTAAACCATTAGTACTAATCTCTTTAATTTCAAGAATAACATTTTTTAAAAATTCATTGCTATCGTTAGGTTTAGAAATGCCATAATATGCACCTACAAGAAATATTTTATTTGTTTGCTTTATACAACACAATATTGGCCAAAGTGACTTTTTGGAAGATTTAAACAATGGAATACCATCAATGAAAATTGATAACTGCAATTCACTATCTACATACTGTTGGACCGAAATTACGCTTTCAAGTCCTCTACGCAAACCTATGTGTACGTAATGACCTGGTGGCATGGAAATTAAATTAACCCTCGACCGTTGGGTCTTCATAAGTGCTTTAGATGTTTTCGGTAATAACCGAAAACAATCGTGTGTTTGTAAAATTTTTAAAATGTCGGTCGCACATGAATGACTTACGAAATCTTTAAATTTCCATGACACTAAGTCCATTTTTAAACGCTCTAACTCTATGTCGCAATCAGTGTTCATTACATCTGTATTTTCTTCATCGTTTTCATTGGTGTTGTCAAGGAATGTAGATGTGGAACACTCCATGTGAGTATTGTCCAAGAGAGATTCATCCTCTGAATCCTCGGGATCACTGTAAGTGTTTATAAAATTTGTATCTTGATGTGATACATCAGACACATGCGCAATCCTGTCCTCTTCAAATGAACTTGATAATGGTGACACGTGACTTGCATCAGTTCCATTTTCATCAAACAACCTTGGACTTCCATCTGAACTTGATGCTGAAAATAATTGAAATGTTCAATATTTTTATATTATAAACAATATTTCAAATAATTGTGACAAAAACATCTATAATCTACACTAGAGTATAATGTCGCAGTAATACAAAAGTCAAATCTTTCTCAAAATTACCATTTGTGTTAAATATCGAAAAGAATATTTACATCATAAATAGTTTATTGTATTAATAAACGATTTTACAATTTCTATATTACACTTAGGAATAAATTAAATTGTACAAATGATTTAATAAATAAATAAACCTATTTGTTCATTGTTTATTCTCATCTGGTTCATAGCTTCATCGTATTCATTTTTATTGATTCGACGCAAATGCCGTTTACTGAATTGCCCATAGGTTTTACGACGTCCATGTTCCATAATTATAAGTGCTATAATTCATATTCTGAAAGAGAGCAAAAATAATTAATTTAAGAAATTAGTATAACAAATTAATGAAATAAGTATAATCTATATGTTCCTGATATTTTATTTGTTGATAATAAATAAATTTTGCCAAATAAGGAACTTAAAAACTTTAAAGATAGTTAATTACAAAATAGTACTATTATGTCAATTAAACAGAACTAATAAGTTCCATTTCACAATTTATATTTAATTCAACGATTGTTCAATATCTGATATCCTTAAAATTTTTGACTTCCTTATTTGGCAAAATTTATTTATTATCAACAATTAGTGTAACAAATATTTTTTAAAATTAAATATACTTCACTAACAAATTTAAATTCTTATACATCCATTACAATTAATTATTAAAAATAGACATGAAATTTAGTTAAAAAATCTTTAATTTTTATACTCAATTAACTTTTCACATTCCCTTTATCATTTATAGGAAACAATTAACTAAATTGTAGTTTTTATTTGTACTGTCTATAAGTAGAAACAAGCATAAACGAATTGTACCATTAGATATGGCTTTCCATTAACCTTATTATATATATATATAATCACTACTACTTACTTGAAAATGACTGACTTACTCATTTTAAAATCACTTTACGAATTCCTTTTCGACATTATATTATGATATTATATTAATATGATCTTCATTATCTATTTATTATAAATTTGAACTGTATCCTTTGTTAAATCCACTTTCGTACACTTTTTAATTCAATTATACAGTTTTATAAAGAAAGTGTTGTTGTTACACTATTCTTTGTTTTGAAACAATTTTTGAAATATTTCAGTTAATTTTAATTGATCTCACTGCTTTTTGCACACATCACAAGTTTTCTTTGATGGCCGTAAAAAACACCGTGTAGGCACCAAATTAATAAATTCTGACCGTTAAAACAGAAAAATATATATTTTTACTTATTGCTTGAAAAAAAATTTCTAAATCAGAATTTGTTTATGTTCGTTCCTCAGTGCAATCAACTCCAGTTCGATGGGTTCGATAACTATAGTGGCGCTCGCTTTCTGGGCTTAGGGCGCGTGGATTAACCAGCAAAGTCAGTAGCCAATCGGAGAAGATTGTATACACAGTTGTTGCATGCAATGACCAATAAGTAATGGCTCAACTTAAATGTCTGAGACCATTGGAGACAGTCCGTTATAACTGAAAGCAGTAGCAGAATACACATCCAATCTGTTAGTCCTAATGAACTTTGATGTAAACAAATTTGACCTTCCATAAAAGTTAATTATCACGCGTTAAAAGTAACGGACACCTGAGAAATAATATAAGAAAATCACATAAAAAAGTAAAATACACCATGTCTTCTATAGGTAAGATTATTATAATAATCATGGGCATTATTATAAATAACGCAAATTGTAAATAATCATTATTGCACTTAAAATAATTATGCCTGAACTGTTGTTGTTTACATTAGACGTAGTAAAAGGATGATTATATTCGTATACATTTATTAAAACAAAAATTTAAGCATATGAGAAACGAAATTTATTTTAATTAATGCATATTATAAATTATCCTTTAATCTTTCAGTTAGTCATGTTGTTAGTCTTCCCTATCAGCAAATAATATTTGTAAAATGTTAATAGAACATTATTTTTATCTTAAAATAATATTCTATAAACGTACTTACAATGTTATATGTCCGCTAAAAAATAATATTATATAAATATTAATTAAATATTCTAGATATATTTTTTAACATGTTAAAAAATATTATATTAAGGTGTCATAAATATTATTTAATATTATAGAAATATTATTTTAACATTGTAGAAATATTATTTTAATATTGTATACATTTTTATAAAATATTATTTAATATTAAATAATATTATGTGCTCATAGGGTTTAGCTAATAATGAAACAATAAAAAAAGCCCTGTTAAGATAATTAATGATAAATAATGTTACTAAAAAATAAGGGGTCTAATTTGAAGTTTTAATATTTATATTCATTTTATTCTATATTTCTTTTTTTTTTTTACTATGTATTTATTTATAAGATGATTGAAATATTGATAAAAATAAAACAAGACTTTAGTGTTCGTACCAATGCGAAATTCTCATTGGCAAATGAAAATATATAAAAGTGAAAAGAAAAATATTCCTTTTATTACTTTGTATATCTCTACAGTTTCATATTTATATTTGTACTTTCATCAGTATCCCCATTAATACTTATTTTATTTTTTCCCTGCATGATTAATGAAGGATAAATTTACTTGAATTGTACTAAGTTAGCAGATATTAACAAAATGTATGAATTTTCCATTTACTTTTTTTTACTGGGTTTAATAGGAATTATAAATATATGTGATATATACTTTTATAGTAAAAGAAAAAATATATATATATTATTTAAATTACAGATCAGCATGAAACTATTTTTATAAATGCCAAAATTAATTTCATTTTTCTGAATGCATTATGATAATTTCTTTAATGTCAACAGATATATCGTTAAAACAAGACAAATATTATGTCATTTTATTGGATGATGGTGTTGTAACAGTGCCATACAATTGGTTAACAAATGATAAACAATATACTTATTGGCCATCTGATGTAACTCCGGCTCAGTGCCTTCACCTCATAAAATCATGTGCTCCTGTTGATAGAAGTTGGAAATCATACAAAATACAATTTACTTTTGGAACTGCAAGTATGTTATTGTCTAATGTTGAATAAAATCTTTATTGTTCAATTTATTAAGAGGATGCATCACGGGTTTATAGGAACATGTTCCATATTTTAGTGTTTTTTGCATTTGTGTAACTATTGCCAATTGAAATCGTTTTGACCGAGGTACTTGCTATCAGTTAAGAATCGGAAAATCTCTTGTTATAACACGGCCGATGATTTGTTTTTTGGCTTTATTAAAAGCCAATTGTTCCTATAATGCCGTGATGTATCCTGTTAAAACGTTTATTAATAGTGCTACTAATAATGGTATTCATTTAAAATAATTGTCATACTGATGAAATTAAAAAGAATGCTTCTGTGGAGTTATTGTTATTATTTACAGCAACTGCAATGTGATATATATTATATTCATCTATCAGATCAGATCGCAATTATGAGAGTATGGGGGATTATATTTATATAATATTATTATATTATATAACAAGTAAAAAAAAAAAACATTCAATTTTTGTCGCCTTGCAAAACTTGATTTAGTACACTTAAAAATATTATCATATTTATAGAACTGTGCCTCAGTCTGATGAAAATAATATATAATATAACATAATTTCTGTGAATAATAATAAAAATTCCATGAACCGATGCCTTTAATATCGCCTTGAGTTATTGAAGTAATTTTGTTAAGATGTGTGTAACATTAAACTAGTCTATCAGTATGTATAAGTAATTTACAATGAGGTAATGGGTATGTTTTTATAAAATAAATCATTCTAGTTACTTCTCTCTCATTACAAAAGAAAAATTCTCAGAAATATTAGTTGATATTTTGTAGAAATTGCTATAAATATTCTTTAACTAAGGGTGATATATATTTTTTCATTTAATAATCTAAATATGTATATGTGATATTTTTATTTGATTAATAATTCAGATAATTATGAACGAGCACGACAGAAAGAAATATTGGCCGAAAGAGCCACGGATGTCAATACGGAGACAGATGACGAGAGCAAACGAAAAAAAAGACGGATTCGGTGTAAAAGAAAGTTAAGCTCTGATTATAACAGCGATGATACAGAAATAGAAAACAAACGTATTACTACACCTAAAGCCAAAAATACAGAAAAAAAAGAAATAAAATACTCAAAGCCCTTTAAAATAAACAGCAATACACCCAGAAATAAGATAGGAACAGAAACGCCCTTAGCAGCAACTAATTATATGGAAGAGAAAGAAAACTATTTTTCATATACAGAAAAGAAACAAGATAAGAATGGTATAAATCGAATTTGATAATTTTATAGTGTAATTTTTCTTGCACAGCTCATAAGTGATAGAAATTTCGAAAAATCATTTGTTAAAATTAATGTATATCAAAATTCTATGTATTTGCATTTTCTTTTTAGAATGATTATATTCTTTAAAGACAATTTTTATGTTATATTGTCAATTTTGAGGACACAGCTAGATGTTTTAGACATGATATTTTTTATTGTACGAAAACTTGAGGAAAAGCGACTAATCTTCATACAATAAAAAATGCTTTCAATAATTGCCTGTAAGAGAGTTGGACGTTATTGTCCTAAAAATTGATAATACAAGGTGACAATTGTCATTAAAGAACATAATCATTGCGAGAATAAAATACAAATATTTTAATTATACAATTTAAATTAAATTAACAATATTAATCACAGTTTAAAAATGATCTGAATATTAAATTAACCATTAATTTGTGCACTTATTTATTATCTTGCATAAAATAAAATATATATATAACAAACTTTTTTCAGCACAAGAAGACGTAAATTTCAAACAATTCGTGACAAGAAAATTGATCTGTAACACACTGAAAATTGTACAATCCAAATGTGACAAATTAAAGGATGAATTCCGTAAAAATCAGAATTTTATTGTTGATGATGACAATGAAAACAACGAAATAGAATATTTTCCTGTGAAAACACTCGAAGATTTATATGACGTTGATAAGCAGTTAAAAAATGACCCGATACTGAATGCGAAAATGGTTTGTGCCATGTTTTACAGCTATTAAGGCAATAACCCTTTAAAAATTGTTATGTGTGATTTAAATGTGTAAAATTGGCCACATCAGCATATTGCATGTAATTTTAAAATTAAAACAGTGTATATTTCGATACAGTAAATTAAACAAGTGTTGATCACACAAAACAATTTTCAACAGGGAAATTGCTCAAATAGATTTTGTCACTGTTGTATTTAATTTGTAGATTTTAATCGTTTGAAAGTAATTTAAGAAAATTAATATTAATTTACTTGTACGTTTTATAAGAATATTACTACACTTATTTCTTTGTCATTATATTTTTAGAAAAAATTGCTCTATACTTTATGCCAAGCAACAATCTCAAAAAGCATTAGAGCAATTTTAAACCATGTTCTGACTGACGAGGTTTGCATGGAGTTTAGTTGGACTGGATTCAAGGGAAATAAGCATCAATTTTCCAAATTATATTTGTGGAAAATGATTTGTGGTAAGAAATCAATGAAAGATCAATGAAACATTTTATCAAAATTATAACATAATAATTTAATATATTCACAGCTACGTTGCAGAAAAAATTCAAAAATTCGAGTGAAGGGGAAATCAGTTTTCCTATAAAACAATGGCTCGCTCAATCGAAATTTCGATTGCAAAGAATACGTTCAAAAGGTGAACAAATGTAAGTAAAGGTGTTAAAAGGATTTTTAAAACTTTATTCTTGTTAAATATCAGATACTTTTCTTTAAATTTCTTTACATTTTATATGTAATAAATGTTATTAATAATTATGTTGATTTTATTATGAGAAAATATTTATTTTATTTTAATGATAAAAATACTAATTTCTGTTTTTAATGTGAAAAAATAATATTGAATAAAGATAATTTGATATAAATTACAAAAATATTTTATTTCAACTCTGTTTAATGACCCTTATTCCCGCTGCTTAGTAAGAAATGTTTAATATCAAGAATGATGTTGTAGGTAATTGAAAACATATTTTAAGAATAAAGTTAAACATTTTTTACATTTATGAAAAATATTGATAAGTTATTTCTGCATGTCTGTTTATCTATTTATTAAGATTTCTATTATAATATTAAAAAAATATTACTGCAATATTTATTAATATTTTTTTGAATATATTACTGTAATATTTAAAAAGCGGACATACAATATTACTGCAATGTTACAGTAATATTATAAAATATTTTTCAATATTGCGCGCTTATAGGGATTTGTCCAGTAACTTATCTTAAACACAAATATATCTTCCTATCGTGGCGCTTACAGAAATCAAGCGTTCTCTCAGTGCAGTAATTGTTCTTAATACATAAGAAAATTACTCACCCTGTATAACAAATTTGTTATCGTTTAGAAGGATGTTACATATTTGTAAGAACCAATACAAGTATTTTACATGTAAACAATAAATGAACTAGAGTAATCGAGCGTTGGAAGACATTAAAGAAGCCTTAATTGAAACATCCTGCTGCTAAATTAATGTGAAATTACTAAATATAAATTTAATGCTGATATTGCTTCGTTAAAATATAAAAAAATCTAAGGATTAAGATTTCATTCGATTAAAAAATAAAAAATAATTTCAATAAATTTCACTAGTTCATTTAAATAATAACATTCATATTTATCTCCGTTATAAATTTGACGTATTTATCTGCGAGGAAAATAATTACAATCGAAATGAAAGTGAAACCACAATACTTTCCTTTTCAATTATACAAATTCAATATTTAATGAATTCGATTAATTTAAATGCCCGTTATGTTTACATATTATAATTACTAATTAAAAGGTTTTAGATGGAATTACACAGATCAATGTGATTTAAAATCTAATATAACATCACAACCGTGTATTTCGAACGTCACTTTCAATAAAATTGATAAGAAATCAATTTATTATAAATCAAAATTCACTCGCATATCAGAATAATTAGGAACCAAGACTCCCCGAATCCGTGCTGCCATATTTTTCTATTATATACGCAAATCTTATCGGTGTGGGTCTTCGTTAACGTTCTGTTTAGTCGCAGGCCCGATTCATCCTTGTCCTTTGAAACTTTGCATCAATTCGCACACCGAACAGGCGAGCGTTAATGCCGGTAACGTAAATTCGAGTGATATAGAGTAAATGTATGCACCTAGCTCGCTCGAAATTTCTCCCTCATCGTGTTAGTATTCCGTCCTTTTTCTTTAAATACTATTCTAACTTGGCTATAATATTTAAAAATGTATTTTGAACGATTTCGATGTTCGAACAATGAAATTAATGTTCCGTTTTTTACAAGTACGTGTTTAATATATGTAATCATTATTATGTTAAAATACAGTGTGTTGTTACACATCATAATCTAAAGATTTGATTGATCTATTATTCAACTATACAGGGTGGTTTTAATTAATTTACTGGAATATCTCGTCTAATATCATCGTATGAAATATTTTGAACAATAGTTCATTCATTCTGAGGGGGCCATATGATAGTATTGTTTTTTTCTCCAAGCCTACCCCCAGGGAGAGGGGTGAACTTTGAAATCTAACATAGAAACCACTTTTTTTTATTGCAGATTCGGATTCTTGTCAAAAAAAAAATCGTCAATTTTATTTAAGACATTTTTTTCTATTCATGACATATGACGCAGTATTAAAAAAAATGTAATTGCAAGTTAATATTAACTAAAACCGTATTTTTACGGTGTATTTTTTTATATAATATATTTTTATTTTTTAATTATTTTGCGAGCCCTGCAACCTACATGTTCTACGACATCCGACCATGCAACCTCCTCGTGTACACCATCGGGTAATGCTAATGCAGGCGGTAAATCTCGAGATAAAAGCTTTCTTCAAAATTCACGATTAACCTGGTTTTTTATCTTAAATTTTCAACAATAAAAGCTACATCATTTATTATTAATAAACTAAATCTGCAATGAATAGATTTTTTTATTTTCTTAATTTTAAAGTTAAGCCCTCCACCCACCCCTTTTGGGTCGTAAAGGGTTAATAAACATGAAGAATGTTGAAACACGCGATGCTTATTTAATGATATATTTTAACATTTTTATTAACTATGATATTGATTATTGATTAATCTTTTTAATTATTTCTAATAGTTCCTTTTTCTTATTTC
>JABFQB010000154.1:1951-12374 GCA_022817105.1 Pseudanteris insignis
AGGTAGGCAATGGGATACCATAAATGTATGCAGATCTCGGAAGGAGAGATTAAACGAGTAGCGGCTAAATAAAGTAGATCGGCTACAAGGCCGAAGCTCCGGGGGGAGTGGGGTGGGTTAAACCACAGTACGAGGTTAAATGCAATCGTGAGCTTGCAATCGTTGGGAAGACGTGTGGACGCTCAGTTGGTTGTAAACCCGGTGTTCAATCGTCATGTCAAGTTTCGAGGCTCCGAAGAACTCAACCAGTTGTTTCTTGAGAATCGATCAGAGTTGAGATATGCGATCGGTAAATAAATATCCAAAAGGGGAACGGGAAATATAAATAAAAATAAAAGAAAAAACAAAATACTTTGAAATTGTGATTGGTTTCTTTGTTAAAAATTAATTCAATCGTGAAATCGAAATTAAATCGAGAAATAACCGTGCTTCGAAAACAAAATCTGCGAAGACCGGATCTTTTAATCGGTCGGACTTTCATTCGCATCGAGTGTGTCGCTCGCGTGAGCTGACGATTATCCGAATGCAAGCTTGCATCTAGAAGTAGGTAAAGTATGCATTAATATTCGCCGGTTCACATTCGTCCCGAAATCTTTACATCTATATGGTGCGTGCTGATACGGACGTATGAGTGTAAAATGTACACGACATGCATGTTTAGGTAAAAGACGTTTCGACGTTGTGAAAAAGGCGTCGCATTTGAACGAAACCAAGTGTGAAATTAAGCGTGTGTATAAGGAAAGAAAAAGAGTGGAGAAACAGTCGGATGCGAAATTCGTAGTCAGTGAAGCACAAGCGCGAGCTAGATAATCCCACTTTGCCTTATTTACTTTACGTTCAGACACAGGCAAAAACGACCTTTAATTGGAAACGCCGGTCCAATGTAGAACGAACTTGACTATACGTCACGTCCCTTGTTCGCGGTCTTACGTTTGGCATTTTCGCGTTCATCCGAAATGCCAATCGGTCCTATTTTTATTTCATCACTCAGCTTGCAATATTTATTTTAACTTTTACACGGTAGCATTGTATTTGTAACAATGTTTGTACCGCAGTGCACTCATGAAAAAAAAATTTATATGAAATAAAAAATATTGTAAAAAATTATTTACGAGAAGAGAAAATTTTAACTGAAGATGAAATCTATCTTATTATTTAGTCAAAACGATTCAGTTAAATAATTTTTTAGCACAAAAATGTTTTATAAAAGTGTTTTAATAGAATTATTTCGTCAATGTAGACGAATGTGCATTTCGAATTACGATTGATAAATAATATTTCACTAAAATCTATTCCATAATTAATTATATATTATATTGTAAAAACAGTCCACTTAAGAAGATTTATTCTTAAATTAAGGATAAAATCCTCTGTGTAATAATATACTGAAGCTGAGTAAAAATATTCTTTGAATAAGTGGGTTTATACTTAAACACAGTAGAATTATTCTTTAGGTTTGAGAAAAAGATGCGATCACTATTGTACATGTTAAATGGTTTATAACTTTGATTTTAATAAGTTAAAACATGTTTATTTATTAAATTCAAGTTATTCGTTGAAGTAAACTGATTTTTTTAGCCATTTAGTTATGTATGAATAGGTTAATCTATAAAAGGATAAAAAATCCACTTAATAATAGTTAAATCTGATAAAGATAAGTGGAATTCAGTGCAACATAAGTATAAATTATGTTTAACATAATAATATAGTCTATTTTTGCCTAAATTGAATATTCTAAAACGCAGTGGAATTCTGATGAATATTAGAATAAATGCTTTTAGAAGATTGTCTTCATAAGTAAATAAAATTATTTTTAAGAGTGTAGGTATTACATATGATACATTCAAGGTTAGAAACATGCGACAGTCGCTGCCTCCAAATATTTTAGTTCTTCAGTTAAAACTATCAAAGTTTGCTTGCAAACCTATCATTTTTATCAGTGTGCTAGAAGTAGTAGCGGGGAGAGGGGGAGGTATACACTGCACTGCGATGTTGCGTGATAAAATTTTGCAGTTTTTATATTGAATTTGGAACAATTGAATTCAACAGTGAGATTATCGATTTGCTAAGTTTCAGAGGCGTTTTGCGAGAAGAAAATAACATTGAGAAATTATAAGTAGTCGAACGATCATTCGATCTTTACTCCGATTGCGTGGTTATCGATAAAAATGATTGAGTGGAATAGTAAACATAATTAATGATAAACAAAGTTTGATCGTAGGCAAATATGATGTTTAAAGACTTTGACGATGATAAATCAAAAGTACACATATTCGAATATGAGAAATCTAAATTATCGCAAGCTCAAATTATGATTCGATGGATGATCGAAATTAAAATAAGGAGAAAAACTGTCAAATGAATTTAAGATGAGCGTATATATTTGTGGAATCGAAATCCAATTATGAACACTTCGGTGCTCAACTTCCGTTTTATTGCCAAATATTGCTATTTAGATTACGTTGTTATAATATAAAAAATAATTTAGCAGACAATTTACGCTAACGGGATTCAACGTCGTTGAAATAAAGTGCATTAAAATGCAGTACCTGAATGTGGATCTGGATTTGCTTTTTTGTAATTGCATTAGCTAAAATTTACCCTTAATCCGATGAAAAAGAATCGCATATTTTGGTTAGTCAGTTAAGAATACGAGAAAGTACAATTTCACACCATTGACACACTGAACACTTAATAAAATCTATTTAAACGTGATGTACGTGATTTGTACTTTGGTTTAACACAAATCTCAACATATTGAACAATTGCCAAGAGAAGAATATTTTTTTCTGTTACAAATTTTATTTAAAATAATTTATGTAAATGTAAATCCATAAACAAAAGAAATGTTATAATTAAGTTTAAATTTATAAGTCTTATTATGCTTGGAAAAATTTTTATTGAAAAGAAAAAAATCTTTTAAATTCAATTATTTCCAGGTTTAATAGAATACCACTACTCAAACATATTTAGTAGGTTTTAATATATAACTATTCAAAGGATTGTATCCACTATTTATAAGCAGAATCCATTTTAGATAACCGGAATGTTTTTATATTATAGGATATAGATATTTTCGGGTTCATCTATTGACACGTAAATAATATTAATAGACATTGAAACATATACAACGCAGAATTTTGGTATTAAATTGTTACGGCGTAAGTCTAATGGTTTGCGAATATCACAAGCGTTTTCATCCAACGACAGAGATAATTTTCTGTATCGCCAGGACGTGACTCTAAAACGCAGCCTACGTTCAAATATGACGAACAGTTAATTGTATTGGTCTTGCCGCATTATTACCAAAATCACTTTGACGGTTTGCCGTTCGGTATTTCATCTACAGGGTAGAGAATATTGAGTAAGTTCTGTAACGTTGAATATGAATCCTCGTTCAAATTTGAATTGTTGACATACTGTGTCAGCCATTTTGAAACTAACATTTTAATAAAAATTTGTAATTCTAGTTTATTTATTAATAATTCAATGTATGCAATTGAATTTAGAAAAATTTATTTAATAAAACTTTGCTTAAATTTTTGCAATGTTTTTTAACTTTTTGACTTTCAAAAATGCTGTCAGAATTAAGACTATCAAAGTTGCAGCAGAAACGGATGACTCCCACATTAGCATCTCGTTCATCATACACTTTTTTTTAGCATTCACGTCGGCAGAACGATATCGCAATCGCAGTACATAAAACGTTCGGAAATAGCGTGAGCCGCTCACCTTTAGCATTTTTTTCGCCACTACTTTGACTCACAGAATAGCTTCCTGGGCGATGCCGTCCGAAAATTGCAATATCCGTAGACATGTCGCGTGTTATAAATAAGCATTCCACCGTGCGCAAAAAATGTCGCGCATTAATAACATAATGTAATGCGAGCGCTCGCGAAATTTCATTTCGTGCCAACGAACCCTGACGGCCTTCGTGCCCATCTAACATGGAAATTCGCAAAACGTGTAACGATCATCACGAAGTCTTTTGATGGCTTTCCAATTGAATATCGTGTTATTTTGAAAGCTCTTGGACGAGACTTATCGATCATTTGTCATTTAAGGGCATTTGAATAGGATAATATAAGCTCCGGAGAAATTCGTTAGCAGTCGTTTTCAAATCAATTGCTTCAAGTGTTTGGGTATGTTTGGACGAGCCCGGAATTGTACCAAGATACCGTCCCGTTCAACGAAATTCATTAAAACCGGGAGACCTACATTTAATCAAGTGAAATTCGGTTGTGTAAGCAATTAAAATTTTACGTGCTTCACCGGGTCGTCGAAAGAACTACTACGAAGTTTTCCTCAATCAAACGAGACTCGCATTTTTTTGAAATCATTGAAATTCCTCTCGATTATGTAAAATAGTTGGCCGTTACTAGTTTTGAGAATCCCGAATTTTCTTTCACGTTAATTTCTAACGAAACATTTGCACATCAAAGTGACGAATTGTCTGCAGCGATGCCTGAAAGACCAGTGTATTAATCTGCTGGTTGGAAAATTATGAAAACCCACAAAATGTAAAATTATTGATTTCCGCGTGATCCGTGCGTTAACATGCGGACAGAATAATAGTAGGAGTTGCTCTGACTGGGGACGATCGTTTTTGGCAAAGCTCAGTTGCAAGGCGAAACGTTGACTAGCGAAGTGTATTCCGCACATCAAGGACACTTAAACGGGACAAACGGCCTTATTCTTGCAGCCTGTGCGTGTCTACAAACGTCGTTTCATGCAATCTCAAGTAACGATCGTGATGGAAACATAATGTAACACCCTCGTTCTGGATTTCGATACAGAAATTCCAAGGATTCGTGAATTAGCATAAAAATACACGATTAACTAGAATGAGCAAATTCCGGGATGATAACGAGGGAGTTAATTTCAAATTTTATTCGAACAGTTGAGCCTTTCAGTTACCGACAAAATATTACGACCACTTAAACGATTTACAACGCAACTGAACGAATTTACACGCAAATTAAAATTTATTTCCACTCGCTAGCATTCGCGTAAAGGGGGGTTGTGTGAAAACTTTCAAACATATAAAAAAGTAAAGAAAGTTATGTTGATGTTTATTTCACTGCAATTATGAAAAAGTATCTTGATGAAATTTCGGATGAAATACATCAACCCCCACGCAAGTAAAAATTGTTATAGTTACATATACTTACGTTTTCATATAAAATAAAACAAATAAAAGTTTTATAACTCACATTAGTTAAAATCTATCGAAATTATTGAAATATATAAAATTATTATTTAAAATTTCGTTTTATTTGTATAGGTTATTTAACATTTCAACTTTACGATTATAATAAAGCAAAACTCAAATATTTTGAAATTGTTAGAAAGTTTCTTTTGAAAAAATAGCTTCCAAGGAACAATTAAAATGACTAACTGATGATTTTTACATTACAGTAATTTATTATTGTTGATTACATTTGCTGACATAAACGTGATATTTATGAGTCATATATATTTTTTTGCATGAACAGTGCCTAAACACTATTGTTATAATAGCTCAAAATTGTACGATGATTTATGATATTGTTTCAAAATTATAGCGACGTTTCATAAAAAATATTGAATATACATTAAAAGTATTAATATCGAAGTATCAACAAGGACAATACCTTATTACCGTAAAATCGATTGTATAATATTTCTTTATTTCTCGTTTCTATTGAATTTTGTTGGAATTTATTGTAATAAATTTTGAGATTCCCTATGTAATGAATTAAACAAATTTTCTAAAAAATTGGTAGATTTTCAGAACTGTATAAAAATAATAAATCTACCACTAAATAAAATAAAATAATAAATTAATCACATCCTGATTCACAACTGTAGCTGCAACTGTATATAAATTAACCTCTTTATAATAAAATTTATTTTTCCTTACTCATCGATGTTTACGTATAACTTCAGACAAGCTATTGAATTATCTCTTCCTAATTTCAAATAATGCTCACTAGACGCACGAAGAAAAATTTGTTTCAACATTTTGCATAAATTCAAATCAAGTTTGTACACGGTAAACTCATAAAAAACGTTGCGATTTTTCTTAACATTTTTTAACACGAAAATACCGTTTAATAAACTAAATAAAGACTTGAAATTCTAATATAATTCCAGCTTATCTAACTTATCGGTTCCATTCAAACAGAAAGCTTACAGTATATTTGTATATAATATGAATGGAAAATTGATTAAGTTCGTTTTACAACCTTTTCGTGATTTTCAACTCATTCAATCGCAATCATAGAATTCCGGCGTTCTAATTTAAAAATACCACCACGACTATCACAAGCGTTACGAAACATTTTAGCGCGAGGAATGATTTTCGTATTCCAAAAATGTATTTCGCACCTTTTGAAAAATCGACAAACTGCTAAAACTTCTTGGTCTAACCCATGTCACGTATTCGCTGCTAATAATATTCGCGCCAGCGAGGTACGATGGTGACGAAAACCACGTGTTTTACGGTAACAGGTGGAACCCGATATCCAAAGACCTGGCAATCGTCCAGTTATCCTTTTTCCTCCATTCTGTTTGCGTCATTTTTGTTTGCTCATTCGCTTCGCGTTTCCATTATGCGCGCTTCCGTTCTTCGTTTCTTCTTTCAATTTTTCCTCCGCGGTATAATCTGCGCGACATAACAAAAACATTAACACCGCCTGCGCATTTATAAAACACACTCAGACATTAACTCATCCGGAAAATTTATTAACCGATGCACGTATTGTTTGGTATCTGTGTTATTCGTTGTTTCGTGTACTTGTACCGCGTGTACATACGCCCACAAATAAAATATTATTAAAGCCTGCCGTGCGGATAATTTTAAAAAATTCTGCAGTAACGTTGCCACGTGTACATAACATTTTCAATCGGCCAATATAATATCAAAATTGCAGATGCTTACCCATTTTATTGCACCACATATAAGAGCAAAAATTAAGCAAATATTTTTAGTTATTAGTTTTTACTTTGGTTGGTCACATGATTAATAAAATCAAAATTGTGTGAATAATGAAAACAGAAATAAATTTTCAGTTTTAATATGCTAAGAGTATATCAATATAAATATATATATATATATATGTAATAAATAATATTAGTCAATCGAATATGAAATTGAATTTCGCACGTGTAATTTGATGTGATTCAAATTAATTAAAATATAATATTAGATGTAATTCACTGTTATGATTATCGAGATGCAAACATACATAAATAGATAAATGTGCCATCTCG
Source organism: Pseudanteris insignis (assembly GCA_022817105.1). Lineage (NCBI taxonomy): Eukaryota > Metazoa > Arthropoda > Insecta > Hymenoptera > Scelionidae > Pseudanteris > Pseudanteris insignis. Next base: position 9,206 of record JABFQB010000154.1, read on the forward strand.
GCCAATCATAGGTATAACTGATATGACTTACTTTTGCTCTCCACAATTACGGGATATTATTAAGATATAAATCTTGGTCTTACGACGGACATTAATTATTTATGTGATATTTCAAAATTTGATACCAACATCGTCAAATGCTATCCAGCACATCGAATTTATATATAATATACAAAAACCTCTTAAACTATAGAAAAATACAATAATCACTTTTGTGTTAACTTTTAAATATTATGAATATCGCTTTATTTATTTTGCGCGCAGTCATCGTTATTTCAATCAAATTTAAATTTGTTTGCAACTTTGTGCTATGATAATTACAAAGACAATGAGTGGTATTTCTATCATTTCGCATCACAAATGATATAGCCGGTTATCATGTCGCAGGGGCTTCTGTCAACAATCTGCCTGTCGTCAGGCGCTTTTAGATAACAAACTCATGATGAAATTTTGCAATCAAATATTTCATTACACAGTCCCGGGCAGGAAAATACAGTTTTAACACTATGTCGCTACCACGTTGGCAATGTCGTTCCAACGTTATTCGACAACGTCGTGCCAACGTTGTATAAAGGTTGGCATGTTACTCCACGCTAACGCTATTCACCAACATCGTCTGCCGACTTCGTAACAACATTGGCAGTACGATGGGACTAACGTTGGAGCAATGTTGTTCTGCATCATCATCTGCTGACTTCACGCCAACGTTGTAACGACTGCAAAGTTGGCTAAATATTAGCTGTTTCTGCCTGGGGTAATCTAGTGCTTATCACAATGACGGAAATTTCAACGTGTGGAGCGTACAGCGCTACTAAGTGCAACGCGAAACGCCACTCGGTGACAAATTTTTCGTACGAAACACAATTTATTAATGTCCCTTCGGCGATATCGATTTTCGCCGGATAATAAAGCCGTGGGAGCTACCATCAAACTCGTCGATGTTGTAAATAATCGTCAAATTGATTCGGCAAATTTGACAACCGGTTTTTAATTCCAAAGACGTCACACCGTTTCAAAATATTTATCAAACGAAATATCATCCGAGCGTTGATAACTGTTCGACAGACGGTGACTAACGACTCGGGCATATTGCGCGCCAATGATCGATTTTTGGTTACGAATAATGGATAAAACTTTACACTGATTTTTTCATACTTTATTTCACGTTTAACTGCCACGTTCGAAAAGTCGTTTTGATCGCGAAGCGATATTATTGAATTCGGTCAAATTTATCTAAACTCACCAATAGGATATTATTAATCATAGATAGGAAACAAATAAAGCGATTTGAAATTTCATGCGGCTTTATTAACTAGTTCCGCAGTGTTATTTATCGTATACGTTGATGATGTCGTGACGGATTGATATACATCGTTAGTGTAGCACATATCTACATTTTTTTTGTTTTCATTGTCAAGTTAACGTTATAAATATTTCATATTTTTTTACGCAAGATGACTTATCGCGCTCAACAGTATGAAAAACAAAATTTTATTCATTTTTCAATATTAACTGTCTATCGAATTCAGATAAAATCGTAGAATTTTTATTATGAATTTCTAACGGATTACATTATACAATAGTTACTTAGTGCTACGGTATTGTTTTCAAACAAGCAGGAACTGTTATTAATCACTACGTATCTTCAGTGGGGGATTTCCAAACCAAATTAAAGAGATAAAAGTTTCGAATTTTTTACCAAATCGATACAATTAAACATGATAAAACCTAAGCGGAAGGTCGATTTAATTAAAAGAAGTTTTAAGAGAAAATTTTCACTAACGAAGTAAGTCCATTCAAGTTGCTTGCAATAAAAACTAAGAAAGATAAAAGAGGAAAAAAATTAAATTCGATGCCTGTCAGAGAAACAAATAAAGAGTGAAATCTCGGTGATTAAAATAGTTTAAATTAATTGCGCGAGCTGTTAGTTTTATGGATCGATTGTTGTGGTGTCAATAAGAAAACGATTACCTTAGACGTTGTAAAAAACATTTAGCACTTAATTGATAATTATCGATAACGATTTTTCACTTGAGCAGAGGCATGTCGAAATGAAATCACGAAGAAATAATATTTCAGTGAAAGATTTCAAGAAAGTTATAAAGACCTTGTTATGAACTTCAATTGGTTAAAATTAAAGTTGTTTGTACAAGCAGAGAAAAATCACAATAAATTTTCTGATAAAGACTTGAAATATTACTGAACTGTTCATCAGCGAAGGGTGAGAAACTCGAAACGCGTGAAAATTAGTGAATCATATTTTCAGTAATAATTATAGATATTTCATTAAATATTCAAGAAATTTTTATGATTTTTATTGAAAATTTTATTAATCTTTTCGTAAATTTCGCATTACTTTACAAACGAATACGACGCTAGTAGAATCTGGGAAGCTTACATATTTAGACGTTTAAAAAATTTGAGAGAAACTAACGAATTAAATAGTTTATTGTCTGATGAAGTTATAAAGCTAAAATACATATCATAGTTGGAAAAATATTTTTTATTTTTTATATATTTGAATTTTATTTTTGGGATTTTATTCAAAAGTTGTTATCAAGTCAGAACATTTTTTTGTAAAATTTGTTACTCGTGTGTCAACCACGGTTGTTTATTACACTGAGTTATAACTCAGTGCTCGAAACCAGTATATTCGATGTAGGTCAGTTAGAACGTTAATCGTCACAAATTTCGCAAACGCAAATCACATACGTGATTACTGTGGATAGGCGCTGCGGAGTTAAAGGTAAAGGTCGGCGAAACAATGAGTCACTTGGCGCCTTTGAACTCAAAGCCGTTTTCCGCATATTGCATTCGGCAAATATGCCCTATTTCCTCGTCAAATGCGTGAGCAAATTTTTGTTCAACCTCAAATCAGTTCGGCTAATTCTTTCAACATCTGCGCTAGATAATAGCGAAAGAAAGCGTCATCGATTTTAGATATGGAGTCACCTTGGCAAAGGGCCTAGACTGGCAAATATCCTATACGTGCCATTATTCCGCAAACGACAAACACAGCCGTTGTTTCTGTCGAAAATTGCAGCCCCGAATGTTTCGACTGTAACGACGAGAGCGGCCCTAAAATGGCTCACAAAATTTACACGTTCGCAACCCCCTTGGATAACGTGGACGTTACAAAAGACGGGGGAATGAAAAAATAGTAACAAGC
>JABFQB010000155.1:0-12373 GCA_022817105.1 Pseudanteris insignis
AAAAATAAATAGTTAATATTTTGATTACATGCGTTAGGAAAGTTAAATGAAAAAAAATATTAACAATAATACAACTTTGAAATTTTTATTTTTAGTCATGAATAAATTTAAAAAGAGTCTAATACATAATTAATTGCAGTCAATTAGTCAGTTATACACTTCAATAAAGTAAATGTTATCATATGGAGCATATTATTTAGAAATAAAAGAATAAAATTAACTTATAACTGATTTTAGAATAATATAATTATTAGTAGTTATAAATATAAGACATTATAAAATACTTATGATTGCAAAAAAAATTGTTTTCTAGTAATTTTTTTGTACTAATATTTATAATCATTTAATATTATTTATAATAGAGCAAAAAATTTATAAATTTAAAAAAAAATTATTTCAATAAAAATTATTTAATTTCCATAATGTATGACTTTATAAAAAGAATTTAATTTATTTTAACCTTGGTAAATAAAAATTTAATTTAAATCAAATTTAAAAATCAATATTCATAATTTTTAATTCAAACTAGTTTCTAAAATTAAGTAATAAATAAAAAAATTGAAGAATTTATATTTTTTGCATGCATGTGATGCTGTCATAAAAGTAAGAATTATTAAATTTTTTACTGCATTGGTAAAATAAAATAAAACTCTAAAACAATATTGAAATTACGTTATGAAGAACAGCAATATATAAACATAGCCAATTCAAAGAAAAAATATAATCTTCCAAATACATTAAATTTCGAACAAGAAAAAAATGATCGTTAATATATATTTTATTTCAATTAAAAAAATAAATTTAATATCATATTTTTTTGTAAAATTCAATGAGTTAATTTTGGTAACTATCATCGTCATTTGAAAAATGCCTTCTTACGTTATAGAAAAATTGAAATTAAATTGAACTTTACAATCACACGTGTAGGAAAAAGGCAGATTCTTTATACCTGTCAAGAAACATATTTAAAACTGGTAATGCCCAATTCACTTTTCTGTACACCTGTGCGAAATAATGAAGTATTTTTGTTTGTATTAGTAAGAACGTGAATCAGTGACTCTTTATATTTCTTTACTTGTTTTGTTTTTTAATATTCAATTATTTTAGTTAAATACTTTGGATTATTGATTATTTAATAAAAATAAAAAATAATAAAATTTAATATCGAGATTAATTTATAGTATAGAATATGTAAATTAAAAATCTTAAGTATTTGTCAATGATGTTATTCAATTAAATTATAAATTATATTTTTTATGTTAAAATTTAAAATTACTGAATCTAAAATAATTACCATGAACAGTCTATAAGTTCTTTGTTTATAACTTTAATTAATTTTTTAGGGATTATAATTTCTTGCATGCATTTTGATCTTAAGTCCTCGTTTGAAATGCATACTACAAAACTGCAAGATTTGGTTGGTTGACTTGGTTGAAGAAGTTTAGAGTGAAAACATAATCGACAAAAAATGCATGAAATAAACGAAGAAGAAAATTGCTCTTGAGTCTTGTTTATCTTGTGTATTTATATCCAGGAGAATATTTTTCTTGGTGTAATAATATTATGAGTTATGCAGAAACTGAATTATCTAAAATAGCTGCTTTTTATTCTAACTCTCTCCCTCTTTCTCTGAGCGTGTTGTACGTTTTATGAATTAATGATAATAACTGTCACATAATCTAAGAAACTATATTTGAACGTGACAACATATGTAACAACTTGTAATGGCTTCCATCACTGATTGCTCGACATTTACCCTTTGGCATACAAACTCGTTATACAAAAGTGAAATAATATGTACAGTGAATTCACGTTGAACATAAAATAAACAAATTTAAGGAACACAAGTATAAAGGATTATATTAGACTATACATATGCGAAATTAAAGTCATATATCATTGAAAAATAAGACAATACAAATGATCATAATATTCTAATACAATTGGCATTTGAAAGTATAATACCCACTAATTAATAAGGTATTGTAATAGAATATAATAAATTTAATCGGTAAGAACTTTGAAACAATAAAGTATGTTGGTATTTAATAATTGTACATTGAAACGTCAACTACTTTAAAAGAGATTAAAGTTTTATCATACTGTGTAGCATGAGCATTTAAATTTCATTTGCTTAAAAATAAAAAAAAAAACATTCAAATACTGATTCTTGAAATGTGCGCATTTGTCCAGCAATTTTTATGGATTGCTTTCCACAAAATACAATTATTTAGTTAAAAAATGTAAAAATAAATACTAACATTATTAATAATAAAATTATTTCATTCTTAACGCTAAACTCTGATAAAAGTAATAAAATATTTTAAAAATAAATAATTTAAACAAACAAAAATGTTTATTGCAATGAAATTGTAATTTTCCTAGAAATGACATACTCACCAATTAAGAAACATCTGGGGTATTTTGGCTATAAACCTAACAAAAGAGTGTACCTTTCTGCGGATTATGATCTTTGTTTACCCTTAATTGTATCAAGAGGTAAACGAAGCGTACTGTCTCCTCGGAATAAAACTTCTAAACTTTAAGAAATTTTATAACATTGCTGTTTAAGCTCTAGTCTTGTGCACATCAGTTTGAATTTGTGAATAGTTTTCTTCTTTGGAATAAAAAGTGAAAATCCATGAGAGTAAATTATATAATAATTATTAATGTGAGTTGTTGACACATTTTTTTTTTTAACGTTAATATAATAAAATACTTCTCGTTTAACGATACTGGACTTTGACGAAGTTTAATTTGCCATTTAGTAAGCTGCGCTAGTATACGAGTATCAGTGTTGTATGGATAGTAAAATTTAATCGTAATTTTTCAACCGAGTAGTAATTTATTTTAAATTTATTTAACGACTTTTTCGTGGTATTAACACTGTTTCGTTAATTCGTTCGTTTTGACCACTAAATTCGTAAAATAAATTCGCTTGTTCACTTTAAAATTATTTTAAAAGCATGAAATTTCGGGCTGTGACAGGTGCGAATAATATTAGGTAAAATTATTTTCAACGTTTTCAATGAATTTTTAATATTCTAATAATTTAAAATTATAAGTTAAAATTTTTATTGAAGTAAATGAAAAACGAAAATTTAATTTTAAAAAAATTTTTTGTGTGATTTAAAATGTGGCATGAATCTGCAATTATTTATATAATATAAATTTTCTTTTCCAGGACATTTTAATGTTATTTGATACATAGTTTTCAAGTGCAATTATGGAAAATTTATCATTAGAATTTCCAAAATATGAACAAAACAGAAAAGAATTGAAAAAACTGTTGAATGGCACTAAACGTATAGTTGGAGATTTCAAAAAGAATGACGTTTTTGATGAAGGTATTGTTTATATATTTTTGCATAAATCTAATGAAATTAAAAAATTAACATAAAAATAATTATGTGAAAATCTTCACTTTAATTGCAAAAATAAATTTTAATATTAACTTCACGAACTCTATTTTAATGAGTATTTAAATTTGTTTAATTTTAACCACTAATTCTCTTGATGACTTATTTAATATTAGTTATTATATAAATAATGTGTATTATATTTTCTTGTGAGTTTTCGAAAGGGATGTGTTATCGAAACGCTATCACATTTAATGAAGAAAATTAAAAATACTTAATCTTGAATATTGTCATTTTATAGTTGTAAAATTATGTAGGAAATTTTATCATATGATAAATAATATTGGTAATTAATAATTTAAATTATGTTTAGATATTCTAAATGAACTCTTACCATCATCAAAATTAAATGATATTGAGGAAGTTATTGGAAATGATCCTACACTTGTAGTATTAGGACAAAATAATAAATCTAAGACTCAGTTCGTCAACAATTTCCTGAATACCGATGCCTTGCAAGTTACAAATGAAAAATTGAGATGGATAAAATTTGAATTCAGCGAAATTGATAACGTTCGTTTATTAAATAACTCAAATGTTACGTTAGGCAGAAATCTAAAGGTATGTTATCTTTAAAACATTCATAATTTTAATTTAAGTCAAAATGATCATGATAAATTTGAAACATAAATTTCTGGTTTATAACATTTTTAAAATAATTATAATAATAGAATTCAATATAAAGATAGATTCAATATAAGTTCTACGAATTTTAATTATTTTTCACTATGTGAAGTAAAAATAAAAAAACTGCATTAATAAGTGTGGATTATTTTTTGAAAAAACAGAGAAAAGCAAAGTCATGGGATGCAGCTACTCTCTCAGATTTGGCCAAATCAAAAAATGATGACTCTCTTCATCCAGTTGTGGTGGAGGCAAAATTGAACAATTACTATTTGCGATACATCTCTATATTGGTGACATCTAGTGATAAACCTGTTGATATACTCATTAAAAAACATTTCAAAATACTGCCATTATTTATTTATAATCTTGACGAGGATCCACTTTCTGAAGAAAATATGGAAGAATTGGTGAAACTGAAGGAAGCTTATCCTCAAAGTCAGTTTTTATTTGTGTCATCTGAATTCAAGTTATCATTTTTTAAAAAAAACGAATTGACTGAATCAAGTCAGCATGCAGTTCAAGGGCAAATGATAATAAATAGTGATTTAGATGAAACAGTTGATGAATTTAAAAGTTTAAAAAATGAAATCCTTTGCAAAATATGGAAAAAACAGTTGCTTAGTATTGGTTTTTTGAACACTCATGAATCTAATTCCAATAAATTCAATAATCTCGTGACTTTCACGAATTATACTGAACAGTCGAAATTACTATTGGATTTCGTACAAAGTTGTTTGAAACAATATCTTCTGGAAGCAGTTTCTACGTTAAGTGAATTACATTCAAATGGACTTCGCAATGTGATTTTCAGTGCTTTCGACAAGGCTAGAGAAATTGAAATAACGCCAAAAAGGTTGCAATACGTTCAGAAAATGGAAAATGAGTTACAGGCTAATCTTATAAAAATATCGAATGAAAAACAGGAAGAACTCACGTTTATAATAGGAAAAGTTATTGAAGATATGAAAATAACAGTAAATCCACAGGACATACCAATTGAAAATAATAATATCCAGGATGCTTCGGAAATAGAAAAGTTCACGTTGAATCAGTTGGAAGAGAGAATAGCTCATGATTTTGTTGCATCTATAAATTGCTTGAGGAAATCATTTATTGGGACTCTGGAGCGATGTTTGGCAAAGTTGGAAGAGGGTTACACGAATGAGAATAACGTTTCGGCGAGTTGTATACTGAAGCAAATTTTTACAGTGGCTTACAACATTGATCTCACTGGAATAACATCATTGTTAACTCTCAAACCATTGCCACAAGCATGGTCACCACCAACATCGTTCGATACTTCATGGAGGGATAGGGTATTTTTTGACGTTCTGCATTCATTGTCACCTCCAAAATTGGCTCGAGCAATTTCGACTCAGATTCGAAATAAAATTAAACTTTGTCACGAACAGTTTAAGGTAACTGAACACATTTTTTTCGAGATAATCTATCTATTCTGGATTAAACCTTTATTTTTGTCCATAAACATATTTGATTTATTCGTTAAAATTTTTAGGTTGCTTTTCATTCATTGGAAAATCATTTAAACAAAAAGCTGAAACAAGTAGAGGGTCATAAATTTATCATCAGGAAATCTTATGCTCCAAAATTGGCGAGACTTGGATTAGAGTGTAGTTCTTTAGTTGATTTAATCAGAAATGGATTACCTGACTTACAAAAAGAAATTGGTCGTGGATCATTTGGAGTTGTATTTTCATGCAAAAAATGGGGCAATGAAAATCATTCTTATGCCGTTAAGTCGGTAATACCGACAGATGAAAGACAATGGAATGACTTATCCATGGAATTTTATTATACCAAATCAATACCAGATCATGAAAGAATTGTAAAATTGAGAGGATCGGTTATAGAGAAGTCAGACTGTCTTCCTAAAATACTCTTAATTACCGATAGAATGGCGATGGATTTGTACAGAGGGATTCGTAGTGGTTTGTCTCACTTGGAAAGAATTCAAATTGCAATTGACGTTTTAGAAGGAATACGCTATCTTCATTCATTAGGCCTCATTCATAGAGACATCAAATTGAATAACGTGTTGTTGGATAACAAAAAACGGGCCAAGCTAACAGATTTTGGATTTTGCGTCACCGAGGCAATGATGTGCGGCAGTGTGGTAGGAACGCCTATACACATGGCACCGGAATTATTAACTGGCATTTACGACTGTAGCGTTGACATTTACGCGTTTGGGATATTGTTTTGGTATTTATGTTCAGGAAACATAATGTTACCTTCGGCGTACCAACAATTTTATCACAAAGAGCAGCTTTGGGACAATGTTAAAAAAGGTAAAAAATTGATTTATGTTAAATTCAATTGATATTAATAGTATCATTATCTTAATCAATTTCTAATAATCAAAATTTTGGATTTCAATAGGACTTCGGCCAGAACGACTGACTAGTTTTAGTGACGAGTGCTGGGATTTGATGGAACAGTGTTGGGCAAGTGAACCATCACAGAGACCACATCTTGGTGCAATCTTACCAGTGCTAGAATCTATACACTCGAAGAATTCAAGCAACGAGTGCGATCCAAATTTGAATATCAATTGTGCAGACATATTACACGACAGAAAAAATCAACGTGGCCGGATTTCAAAAACAACTCCCGTTCAGTCAGTATTATCCGTATTTCGAAATTTCACTCGAAACGCGTCATGTTTTTATTAATTATTTCAACCAAATTGTAAATAGTACTAAGAAAAGTTGCATCTGCTCATGATATCAATGTACAGCGTGTATTTATTAAAATTTAGTATGATGATAACTAATTTTTTAAAAAGAATCCCATGAGAGAATATTCTTTTTAAAAGTAACGAAACATTTATTTATGCAAGATTACAGTGGTACTTTTTGGTAAATTTTTTTGTTTAACAATTATTGTAGTCGTAGCAGTATTGAGCCTACTTTGTTATCATATAGAATAATGCATAACACCCAATGGTGCCAGAGTTAGCATTACTGGCGTTCAATACTGGCGTTTAGTACTGGCAAAATTGTAATCCGGTACAGTGCCAGGTAGTAGGTACAAGGTAGAGAATAATAAAAATAATCAAACGGAGTATGTAATTGATATGATAATTATACATATATTTTTTTACATAGTACACTCTTCATGCATCTTAATTACATATTCCGTATATTTGATTATCACTAACAGCATTGATCTGACAAAAAATTCTCAGCTCTGTTTAAACTCCGGTATTACGAGGGTAGTTCGAAAAGTTCTCGGCCTGGCAAAGAAAACACATGATTTCCTGCAAAAATCTTTTTTATTTTTCAACATAGTCCCCTTTCAACTCAATACATTTAGACAAACGATGTTCTAATTTTTTAATACGTGAATATACATTTGACGTAAATTTTTTTCCAGCAAGCCATTTTTTCATATTTGGAAACAAAAATTAGATTAGACTAGAAAAAGACATACATTTGTTTCAAATAATACATTCATTTAATAGGAAGCTTTTTTATTTGAATTAATGGTTAATTATTTAAAATTTATAAATTTATTTATTAGCTTCATTTATTAAGTGTCGTTAAAATAGTATCATAGCAACCTGATAAGTCGCCATAGCTCAGTAGGTTAGGCCGTAGCGAAGTATTCGTAAGGTCTCGAGTTCAGTTCCTGTTGCGTGATATTTTATAGGTTTTAAAACGTAAGTAGTAATCATCGGATGACCGTAATTACTAAAAAATGAATATAATAATATTAATGGATAACTCAGTTGATCATTAAAATCTATATATAATAGGTTCGTATTTAAATTATGAAATTTATTATTTTTCAATACATTTTTTTTGAATCTACACATATTTTTGATATGTGTATATGACCATAGATATGCAGTTTTAGTATATGTGCAGACCCACACACTAAGTATATATGGCCCCATATGTGTGATTCCATATCTAAAATCTAAGAAAAATAGTGTATTGTAATCGTTACACAAAAATTCTATGTGGTCTTTACAGCAAATAGTAGTAAAGAAGACAATTACGTACTTGCAACTGTAAGTTAGTAATCATTACTATTCATATTTTTATCAGTGTAGCATAAAAGTTTCATCACATATGAGTTAAGCATTGGAAATATAGAGGATACGTGTAGGTGAATTTAATTTCTTGTGTGAAAAGGAAATACTAACAGATTATTATAGTATTAGTCTAAAGTTTTTTTTATATTATATTTTTTTTGAATTAAGTATAATTACAATTATTTTTTGTTTAATTATTTTATCTTAATCATAATTAAATTGAATCGTTAAATTCTCAGTAATTTATAATTTTATAACTGCCTTCCATTAAATCGTAATTTAATATAATGTTAATAATTATTGTTAACTTTTAAGGATTATTTATTACATAAAACATCTATTTATCCTCGAGAAGTTGTTTATACACTGAGAAAAAAAGTTTTGTTAACGTAACCAACATTTTTAGTTATCATAAAGAAATTAATTTTCACATTAAAAATCTCGTTGACTGTACTGAAATTACTGTTGTCATAACAAAAGTATCGGACGATGCACAGTAAAAACATTGTTGTGAGAACGAAATAAACATTGTCAAGTTCATTTTTGTTACTGCAACCAAATTTTTCTAACCTTCAAAATTCTATTCAAATTTACTATGTTACATAGTAATTTGTATAAGTTTTTCATTTATGTCTTTGAAGTATTATTAAACAGAGTAAATTTTAATACAATTTTTCTCTCGGTGTATTATATATAAAATTCTATTACGTTTACTAAATAATATATTTCAAAATGAAACAACTTATAGTTTATTTAATTTGACTTAATGTATTTAGTTGTTTTATTTTAGTTCAGTCTAATAAATCTAAAGTTACATTCAGAATAACATTTAGCTGAGGGAATTTGAATGACAATCATATATCATCACATTAATCAAAATTTTAATAGTAAACTTGAAAGAGTATATTACACATCATCGAATTATTAGTATAATTATAAGTATATAAAATAAAAATATGTTCCAATAATAAACAAATGAATACGTAACTTTAAAAAAAACAGCGTACGCACTTAATCCAGTATTTTACATCCAGTACGTGACACTATCACAGCAATGCACAAAATTAAAACTTAATTTTATTTCGCATAAAATTAATATGAAGAATACGCTACCGTCGGAAATTAATAGTAAATAAAAAAAAGTTGTTACATTGACATAGTTAGTCTTAATTAATTGTAATGACAGTATTTATTATTTGAGATTAATGTATTTTTATTGAAATTAACTAAAGTTTATGCCACGTCGAACGTTAACGGTACAACTAAAACATGTTATTAATGATAGACTGATTTTCTCATCGTACACATAATATCCTATTTAAAATATGTACTTTTAAAAATGTTCAATAAAAAAATGGTTATCAGAGGAATAATTTCCAAGCATTCTACTACTAAACAATTTTATCGTTATCAAAGTTCTGAAAGGCAACAAACACCTTCCGAATATTGTTTAGATTTAGTGCGGTAATAGTTTTAATATTTAAGTCGAATAAGAATACATGCATACATTTTTATTTCTCTAACATTTTCTATTTCATTGTTCTAATTCAGTTATTTCAAAGGCCTATTCGAAAATAAATATTTGTTTGTCATATATATTTAAAATTTTAAATTAGTAACTAATTACTCAAGTTTATTTAGGATTAACTCTATGTATTTATTATAAACGTTGATGTAATTTTTGTGTTTATTTGAATTTTATTTATATCAAGTAACAGTTCAATATTACAAATATTATTGGATAACATAAAATTGTTTTTCATTAAATTTTAGAAACAATGATTATGAGAATTTTTTATGCACTTTACTCTTACCTTCAGGAGTAAAATCTGCAGCTTTTGCAATAAGAGCTTTTAATGTTGAAACAGCTGTTGTAGAAGACAGAATTAGAGACAAACAAATAGGCTTGATGAGAATGAAATTTTGGAGTAAAGTGATTGATAATGTTTATAATAACAAACCTGCTAAAATTCCTGTAGCATTGGAACTTCATAGGGTAAGTATAAATATTCAGAAAATAATTTCGAACTACAAATGAACAATGACACATTCTTGCAGGTGATGCAAAACCACACACTTTCAAAAGAATATTTCAAATCTTTAATTGATGCTAGAGAATTTAAATTAGCTTCATCTGTATTTGGTACTATAGATTCTTTAGAAAAATATGCAGATGACACAGTATCATCAATATATTATTTATTATTAGAAGCATCTAATAATAATGAAAATATTAAAGAATTTGTAAGTCATGTTGGAAAAGCTCAAGGGATTATTACTTTAGTACGTTCAGTGAAACATAATGCTAAATATGAAAAATTAGTTTTGCCTCAAAATTTAATGGAAAAATATAAGTTAACTGCTAGAACAATTTTTCAAGGAAAAGATAACAATAATATACGTGAACTTATTTGTGAAATTGCAGGTGTTGCTAACCAGCATATTGAAAAAGTAACTATGATTACATGAATTCTGAGTTATTAATTTTTAATAAAAATTATAAATTTTAAATTGACTATTATATTTGCTATTAATTACTAAAGAATACATTCTCATAAAATTGCAAAAAGATATTTTTTAAGATTATTATAAAATTATTGGTTGATAAAAGAAAATTTGGCTTCTATAACTTTATTAAGCTAGACTTCAGATTTTTATTTAATTTAATGAAACAGTTTAATTGATAGCAATTAAAAATAATTATTGAAATTATCAATTCATCTATATTATTACAGGCAATCAAATTGAAAGGAAATATTAAAAAAGATAGCAGAATAATTTTTCTTCCTTTGTACATCACAAATAGTTACTTGAAAAAATTGAAAGTGCTCAATTATGACATATATCATCCTAAATTAAATAATCGAAATAATTTACTACCTTTACAGTTGTATTGGAGAAAATTAATCAACAAAACAATCTAGTCCACTATTTTTAATAAAAATGTACTGTAGAGTATATAAAACAAAATTAAGAAAAAAAAATGCTATGTAAATATGTAAATAAATAGTTCTAAACCATTATTTAAACAAAAAATTATAATATATATAACTTTTTAATCTGAGTAATAATTTTTTAAGATAGTTTTTAAATGAATTCTTATTAATTTTTGTGTAATTTGTGCATTATATATATAAATGAATATTTTTTTTCAATTCATGTATTCAAAGCTTGTACTATCTTTTCCTCAAACTATAATAATTTAAGGATTCAAAACAAAGGTAAGACAATTGAATATAAGCATTTAACTTTGCTACTCTTTTAATTGAAAGTCTATATAATCCTTCAATACAATTTTTTCATCACAGTATAATAAAGCGTATTACAGAAAATTAAACATTTCTGTAATATAAAATAAAAATAAGGCGATTGGGTTATGCAACTTTCACCATTATACAGAGATACACATTATGATACAATATCAATGACTCGTAATTTTTTAACATTTCTTAGTTGCACAAAGTGCATCTTCACATTTTTGATTCATGCGAAACATTCACATGAAAAATAAAATTATTTTTGCTTTTATATATGTTGGTAATATATAAAAACTGAAGAAAATTAGTAGCGTTTGTTTGAGTGTTGTAGCATGAAAAATATTCTTACAAAATAAAAACTAGCAAGTTTTAAAATATAATGAAACAGTATTTTTATTATCTTACAAATTCATTAGTATTGGCTGCTTTTGAAAATTAAGTTTAAATTTATAATACAGTCTAAGAAGCATTATTATAACAATACAATGTAAATAAGGAGAAAAAAGGAATCAAAACTTAAGTCTCTTATCGAACCAATACCTTTTATGTCATTCGATGTTCCTCAGTTTCTTAATACATTTCATTGAAAACATCAACATGGAAAAAATTCAATGTTGAATCGTGGTCAATGATATTATTCTTAGTTGGTATCATTTTATACCCAGTGGTTTGGCATAGTAGACTAAAAATGTTTTCTCTCATTTTTAAATTATAAAACAATTCATTATGATAATTCATATAGCAAAAATATTATCATCTAAACTCTGAAACTTAAGTGTATCAACAATATCACGTTCAATTCGTTAAAAATTATATTCATGCTTGATGATAGAAAATTAATCATCGTTTTTACAATCAAAATATTTGTTATAAAATTATATAAAATGTTTCAGAAGTATCCTGATAATTCTCATGTGCTATATGCTTCACATCAAATATAAATGCTTTCATTATTATCTTCTACACATAAATTAAGTGTTTTGTGCTTATTGAGACTACCGAACTTCACC
>JABFQB010000156.1:0-12351 GCA_022817105.1 Pseudanteris insignis
AGATCTTGAAATTTATAAAAACTGTAATAAAACATCCATTTCTAACACTTCATTTTGCTTGGTTGGTATTTAGTGTCAGTAAGTCTTCTAACGAAGAAAGAAAATTAAAAGAAAAAAACAAGTGGACAAGTATTTCGTATAATTCATGTTATTTAAGGTGGATCGAATTGAACTAATAAGATTTGAATAAGATTTCAATCTAAATTTAGATTAATAAGATTATTTGGAAACTATACAAATGAGTTTATTAAACAAATTATTTTTCATTATGCTAAAAATAATTTGGGATTGTCAAATGATTTTTAACATCAAATGAATTTTAACAGTAACAGAATTGAATAATAAACTTTACCCCATGTGCGAATGAAAATGTACTTAAAAATAGTATTATCAGTAATAATTATAAGCGGGTCTGGGTGCAACAGTCAATTATAAATGATGTTCGATTAAAAAAAATAACTAAGTTATTTATTATTATTAAATTTCTTTTCAATATATAGTTGAACCTTTGTTTTACTGAGGATTCGATGCCGGATTTTAAATTTCGTTATCAGTACAAAAATTAATTATAAAAATACTAATAAAAGAATAAAAAAAAAATAATAATAAATTAATCATATTTTAGTTTTATTGAAATTTTTAAAGTTGAATTTAATTGCAATTAATTTTTGGAATATTTTATGAAAATTTACGATGCAATTAAATACTATCGAAACTTGATATGACTTTGAAAACAGTTGTTATTCAGATTTGCTATAAAAAGTATAATAAAAGTTACATCAATGTATCGAAATCAGAAAGATTATCCAGTAGTTTTATGTTATGTTTATGAAAAAAAGAATCATGAAATTTGAAAATATTTGAATTAAATATTATTTATTAATATCATTCGTTGTATAAGGTTATCCAAGAAGATCTTTTGAACTTCGAGTATTAATAAATTGGTGAATTTTCATCAGTGAATTTTTATTAAATGTAAACAATCGAAAACTCATCTTTCTTTTTTATTTTTCTTTCAATTAAAGAGTTATAGCTTTCTTTAATCATAGAAAATTGTATGATCAAATAAATAATTAATATTAATATGATTATTTTGATATTAAAACATATTTTATGCATTATGATTATCAATATAAAATTTCAATTTACAAAACATTGTAAATTTTTCATTATAAATGAGATTTTTTTTTTTATTTCTTAACTGTATTAGAAAATAGTAAATTAAAATGTAGATAATTCGATACTTTTCTTCTATGATATTATTATGACGTAATGTTTTGCTGTTGTTGAGTTTTTTTTCATTAAAAATTTTGAGATAAATACAACGAAAACAAAAACATTAGTATAAAAAAATAACGCAGGTAGATTTTAGTTTTAAAACCGAAAAGTTGTAGGGCGTGATAATTAAGGCCTTTATCACTGGATTCATCTGTCTCACTTGCACTTGCAGTCTCACGATGTAGAAGAATTTTCTTTTCGTAAAATGATTATATTAATTATAATAATTATGCTATAGCATAATTTATAAAATATTGAACGTGCTTTTTTTCCCAATTTGTTTATAATATAAAAAAAATTTAACTTGAAACAAAACGAGTAGTAGAGGTTTGTTTTATCGGCTTTAATTATTTTTAAAATAAAAATTATAGCTTTGGTTTTTCAGCATAAGAAAAACCTAAGGAATATTCAATGTTTGTCGGAAATAAATTAGATCAAAAACTGTTGCACCTTACCCTGAGAGAAATGATAGGTTCATACCAACTAAATTTTAGTTACATTAAATAAAAATATTATTGTCCTCCAACCAACTATAAATTTAGTTATTTTAAATACATTTCTTGAATTAGTTTTTCCGAATTATCTAATTTTTTGAAATTTCATAAACATTCATTAGAACAGTGAAATTTTTTTCCCCTTTTTTTTGAGAGAAAAGTTTCGTCACAAAAAATTATATCAAATAACGTTATCAAAAATTTAATTAAAATTATATTTACAATTATCAATGACTGTGATCTAAATGATAATGAACGAATATATAAACTTATACAACTCCTTCACAAACGATCAGTCTGCGAAATAAATTATACGAGTGATTTCGGGAACGAGTTGTCATAATATTCTATATTTATGAACAACTTATAATATTTATATTATTTATTATTATATTAATATATTTATATTTAGATTTAAAGATTTTCGTGTTTGAAAATAATCATCGCTACGATGTTTAAATTTATTTCATATTTATTTATTATAGCTTCAGTTGTGCCGTTATTTAACTGCCAAAAGGTTTGTTGAATTATATTTAACGCGATAATTTTTCAATTCAGTGATTTTACGAATTAAATTATTACTATTTTATTTCACAGCACTTACTTTCGCTCGAGGAGGCGCGTATGGTAATCAATGCTCCACACGATTTAGGTAAGTTGAATTATTTTTACCAAATTTGTTTTTTAACTAAAGCTTTGTTAACAAATTTTTCAAACAACGTGATTGTTCAAGCAAACATTTTTATTTTTAATTATAAATTCCCATTGTACATTTCAATTGTGCATTTTATACATATTTATTTTATAAACAAGAAAATGATAAAACTTATGTGTTTAACAAAAGTACGAATTGATAAAGTCGTTTTTAATATTTTCTGACTTAGCATAAAATACACTGATTCACTATAGCTGTTTCTTTTTACGATCTCTTATAAAATATGGTTAAAAGATAAAATCAGAAAATTTAGTCGTAAAATAATTAAGATGTTATAATTTTTAATAATAACTCATAACTCAAATGAAAAAATTAATTGACAATAAACCATTGTTGACTAACGATAAACAATACAATTATTAATTATGATTTTGTGGTAATTATTTTTCTTTCAAACCCACGTTGCTGTGTAATTTCTTTCGAATTTATATGTTATTAAAATTATATTTTAATTTTTGGAAATTAATATATGAAATAATAATGTGTACGAAAATCTTAACATTTATGAACAAGTAATAACTTTTTAATTAATCATAACGTTATTATAATTAGAGTAAAGCCTGTTATACATATATTAAATAAATAGAGAGTATTGTTATTATCATAAAGCTGGAAAGACATTAAAAAATAATTACACAAATATATAGAGAGTTAGTCGCACGCGAATATTTTTTTCTGCACGCAAAACATGACTGAAACTTTAAATAGAAATCATATACAAATTACCCTAACTAAAAGTTTTAATAATTTTTTAAAGAATATTAATATTATGGAAAAATGAAATCAATCGGAATGGATAATTGTTTTCTATCATCATTGATTGTATTATAGATCAGAATTACTTATATATATTCTGTGTCTAGAATAAAATTATTATTGTCCATCACATACAATAACTATTGAAATACGCCCGTGAATAGTGTTACATAAATTTCAAAAAAAAATTTGCAGAATTCGATTATGATGTGGTACCAATCCTACATACGATGCACAAGGAAGATGCGGAGCCAATGATTAGACTGAGAGCTTTTGATCAAGATTATCAATTGTACCTGGAACCGAACGATCATCTTTTGTTCGGGACAAATACTCCAGTGTACTTATCATACAAAAATAATAGTACACCTAATGGCGTGAGCTATCTTCGTTATAAGCATGTAAGTAGTGATTACTTATCCTTAGTTATTACAAACCCCGGGCACAAATTTTGTTTTATAAGTAAAATGTTTATATAAAAATTGGCATACTTTATAATACAGCTAATGCGAATGCCATTATTTTAATAAATATTGAAGATTTATAAACAATACTTGGAAATATGAAACAATGTATCATAATGTATGGTAAAATTCAAAGTGTTTCTGATAATTGTCTACAAAAGCCATTATAATAAATCGCATGACTGTAACTTATGTCGGTTGTATATAGACTTCAAACTATGGTAATTTGACACTGATAAAAATGAATCAAAAAAGTTATTATATATTATCGTAAACACGGGATACTCATAAAATAACAAGAAATAAGATTTTTTAATATTATGAAGATTTCAAAAAATGTTTGATAAATTATAATAAAAATAAAAAAATTTACTATATTATATTGTAATTTTTCTTGTTATATCAAGTATCTCAGCTTTACGGTATTAAATAATAATTTTGTCAACGATTTTTTTATCAGTGTAAGTTATGCGCAACTTATGTAACGCTAAACTCACGAATCACTAGAAACTCATGAGTTACTCGTGAAATAACGTTATCAACTCGCGGGTCGCAAGTTTGATCGCTGAGTAACTCACGAGTGTAACGCTAGTAAAAGAAAATGTCTAATCGGGATATTTGTAATCTACGATTGATTTTCAAAATGGTAGCAAATGTGATTGAATCTTATTAATAAATATTTTTGTTTTGCAGGATTTGGACTTCAAGTTGTATCATGACAAGGCCAAAAAAGCCGCTGTTGCTATCGAAAAAAATTATAAGGGCCAAGTTCAAGTCGTGAGTAAATCAAGATAATTAAAAACTTACCAAATACCTAATTATTACGATTGATAAAAATACAAGTCGCTGTTATTGATAAATTTCTATTAATAATTACATCAGCAAATCGAATTAAAATATTTATTCAATATATAAATCTAATAATTTAAATGTTATATCATGTCATTTTTTTATTAATTCTATTAATTTTGATATTATTAAAAAAATATTTACTTCGATATCGATAAGACAATGTATAATTATGTTACCACAACGTAAATATTTAGATGTTCATTTTCAAACCTAAATTAACCAATTAGAAGTTACTTCAACGCACAATTTATGTTTGATTTTTTTTTAATATGTATAATATACAATGTGTATAATTTTAAATAATAAAAGCTTTATTTTAGTATTTAGAAAACATTTTTTTTTATTTTGAACATACTAATAATAATTACATTTGTTTTTGTGTACTTAGAATGGATTCTTCGACAGCTATTTGATTCGTCCGCTAGCCAACTTTGTGAATCTCGTTGGTCGAAGAAGAAGAAGCGTCGATCCTCTTGGTGCTAAAGAAAATGAAACTTATACAATCGACCATATCGTTGTAAAAATGCGTAGAGATCCAAAAGCTCAAATGCATAGTAAGTTAAAATTGAAATGTGAAAATAGCGTCGGTATTGTTGAACATTAATTAAATTTCCAAACGTTTTTACATCTTCATTTTCTTTTTGAGTGAAATCCTGTGACGAAATATAAGTACCCTGACGAAATTGATTGTGTCAAACGAACTAATAATTTTCCATACATTTCAGATATCCCGCTTTATGATTTAATCAAACCGTACAACATGAGCAAACACATGACATTCTTATTCGACAGAAACAATAGCTTTCCGATTAAAAACAATGAACCACCAAAGAAAAACGTCACCCATGTATACCCCGAAATTTTAGTTACCACTGACTATAAAACTTTCAAGTAAGTAGCAAGGAATTAGACAAAATAAATTTAAAAAAATTGAACCAACAATACACAACTTCTGCACGGGAAAAGCTAATGTTTTATTTTTATACACCTTTGTAGACGATTTTGAAACGCTAAAAAGTACAGGTTATGCTACAGATTGAAACATTTTTTCAGTAGAAATTGAAACACTTTTTAGCGTTTCAAAATCGTTTACGCAAGTGTTTGAAAAAGAAACATTAGTTTTTCCCGTGAGAGTATTACAGTTCGCAAAATTAAAATCTGTTACAATTACTAATTTTTGTTCAAATATTTTATAGAGGCCATAACAAATCTATTGACGAATACATAAAATACATGGTAATATACTGGAATGGCGTTGATTTGAAATTCCGAAGTGTTGAAAAACCCACCATCAGATTGAATATTGCTGGTCTTATCGTACCTCAGGTTTGTAGTCATATTTTTAACTCAACCCTCAAATGACTAAAATACTTTGTTTATTATGGTTAATATTTATTTCACGAAAAAATGACAATTAAAACTTTTCATTTGCAGGAAGAAGGTGCTTCTCCCTACACGGAACAGATGATGGTCAGACCAAACAAAATCTGGGATGACAAAGTACTGAAAAAAATGAGTCAATTCTACTTTGCCGATTCAACAATCCCCAAAGATTCTTATGACGTCATTATGTGCATTACAAAGTGAGTCATATTCAATTTTATGTAATTGGCAAATTTAGTTATTGCGTTTTTAAATGTTTATCAAACTTTTTACAATAAGTTTTGTCAAGTTCCTATCATATTTGAACTACATTAAAAAATGTCATGGTTACCATAAATATTAGTTTTTTAAGATACTTGTCTAACTTTTATTTTTGAAATTCGACATGTTTTTTTTACCTTGAAATCAAATTATAACTCATTCAATTAAACAAACTATCACTCCGATTTAATGTATTTAATGCAATTTGTATAATTACTTTTCAGCTACAAAATGATAAGCGTATCAAACTCAGGAGTTATGTCTGACTCAGTTACAGGTAAGATAATTTATCGACTTTAATAAATGATTGAATGAATGCCAAGTTTACTCGCGTTCATTTTCCTGTTAATTGAAAAAAAAATTAAGAGGTACAATACCTACATTTAGGTATATTGAATATCTGAAAAATCCTTAATTATTTAAGATTGCCTGGGTAGGTGTACACTCAGAAAAAAGTAAAACAATAACTCTAAATTCAGACTAACTTGTAATACAGTTTTGGATTTATAATACATAATTTTTGTAAAGGATATATTTTTTTTCTGTAAAAATTCGTGTATTATAGGAATCCATGAGTTATTTTTAGTAGCCATTACAAACGAAATCAGTAACGAAAAATAAAATTGCAACGGAAAATTGTAGGTGTAATGAAAGAATTGTAATGAAAACAGTTTTGACAAATTTTCTTTATAGTTAACACAGTCATATTTTCATTCATCATATCTCTAACACGCGTAACTCTGTCAAAATAGTTCCTTTGATTTTTTATATTTCTACTCTGTGTTCGAAGCGCGAAATTTGTATACGTGCATCAGGCATACTGATTCAGGAATATTAAGATACCCATAAATAATATACTGAACAACGTCAGTAGGCGCATTTTCATATGTTTAACGAGTATTGATTACTATGAATACTTGTTCTCCTGGTTTATTTAATAATTTTTTCTCCATGTCGCTGACCATTGACCTAAACATTTAATAAAATAATTCAATAATGCAGGAATCGCATATTACGCTGCAGCTTGCAAACAAAACATGTACGCCAAAGAAGTTAATGCAGTGAGTCTCGTAGAAGACAATTTCCAATTCTCTGGAGTTTCACTATCAGCACACGAATTGGGACATTTGTAAGTAAAGTTTCATTCATTGATCTAATACAAAATCACAAATTTCAGATTTATTGATGCATTTATGTGAAACTTTACTGCATGAAAATTGAATAAATTGACTATAATTTGTATGATCATAAGAAATTATTATGTGAAATAATTTCGGAAATTATTTATAAGGCAAATTAATATAATAATAAAAATGATAATATAAATACCATTAGTAATGAATATATTTCATATGATTGACATACAGGCTTGGTGCGACCCATGACGGTTCTGGAACTAGTATGCAACAAATTCCAGGGGCTCTTGAATGTCCGTTTGATGATGGTTACATTATGAGTTATAAAATTACTGATGAAAAATCCCATTTGTGGTCCCCATGCTCCCTCAAGAGTTTTAATGCATTTGTAAAGTAAGAAAAAACATTGTTTCATTTTACATCCCCTCTTAAAAATAATTTATTAGTGCCAGTACTTGAAAGAATTTAGTATTCGCTTTTTTGGTAAAAAACAAAAATTCCACATGAATTTGTTTCAAATTCATTGGTTTCTACAATGAAAAATTTACTATATTTTATGTGAGTTTAATGGTATTATATGTATCATATAATGTATCACAAATTACTATATTTCATATTGAATAGTTCAATCAATATCTAATTTTTAGCGACAATCATTTTTTGGGTTCAAAAGTTTGGTATCAAAGTTTTCTGAGTGTAACTTAAATTTAAAATTAATTATCAAACCTCCAAGCAATAGTATTTTTGCGGATTAACTTATATCTAAATTTAAAAAGTTTATTTTTCATACTATACAATCATTTTTTGGGTACAAATGTTTGGTATCAAATTTTTCTTAGTGTCATTTCTAAGTGAAAATTAATTATTAAACCCCTAAGCAAAAGTGTACATACAAAAGTATGCATACTATAAAAATATTATTTTTAACATACTCGTATTTCAAATTATAAATAATTAAAATAAAATTTGCAGTACCAATGAAGCAAAATGTTTACTAAACAAGCCAGTCGTTACGAAAGCGTATCCAAAATACTTACCAGGAAACGTAGCTACATTGAAAGAGCAGTGTGATGCTATACGACCAGGATCGGAACCTTGTTTCAGAGGTGAGTAAATTTTATTCATGTTACTTAAACAGTCATTTTAATAAAAATAAACAAAACATTTTTGTTACCAGCCAAAAAATTACACATATCAAAATTATTGTACAAGTATATAATTTAATTATTCAACTTTTACAGGATGGCCAAGCTGCGGTAGGAGTTGATGACGATATTAATGTGTGCCATAAGTTATTCTGTTCGGTGCCAAATACCGAACGTTGTTTATCCGTTAGAGGTGCTTTGGAAGGTTCAACTTGTAACAAAGGCCAAGGAGTGAGTTGTTTTTCTAAAATCAAACTATAACTAACATGTTACAAATATTATAAATAATAATAATAATAACAATCAATTTAATTTTACAGATATGCCTGCGTGGAAACTGTGTAAATCTTCCAACAAATTTCTTGTAAATTAATAAAGTATTTAATTTCATAACAAGTTCTCATGACTCATTAGAATAATTAATTTAAACAAACATGTAATGACAACTGCGATTCCTGATTATCATTATCGTATTTTTTGTTCCTACTTAATATTATATTTTTAATTGTACAGATATTTTAACTTAGTATAGCCCAATAAAAATCTTTATTAAACTTTATATTACTTGTTATTTATGATTCAACCTATATCTTAAATATAGTACTGAAAATATTTCTACTTCATTAGAGTTCGCGAGAAAACTTTCCTGTTAGAATTTAGATCAAATTTGCTGTTTCAATGACCTACAATTGTATAAACTAATCATTGAGCTGACAAAGAACAGGTCATTGGATCTACGAGGTTAACATTAGTGATAAATTATAATAAACGGTATAAATAAAAAATCAAAAAAGTTGAAATAAAAAATTTCCAAACTAATTACGAGTGGCGTTGTTTTATCAACTACACGGAGAAAAATGATGTATGAATAATTGCAACGTATAGAATGGAAGATATGACGGTACACTGAAAAAACCGATCTGTTAAATGTTAAGAAATGTACGCCAATTAATATTTGTCACGAGTGCATCCTATGATTAAAAAAATATTTAATTTTTATTAAATTTTAATAATATTTATTAAATAAATTTTTTTTACATTAATTAAAATGACAATAAATATTTAATTGGTCATATTTAAAAATGAACTTTATAACTTTTATTGAATATGTATTAATGTTATAAATCTTTTTTTTCAGTATAACTCACAATTGCGACTAATTAAAACGTAAACTTCACTGTTTTAAACGTGTCGTTGATGTTTTTAAAAAATACGTTTTATGAGTTAAAATTCACGTTCCGCTTTTTGAAACGTTCTCAAATATCACTATCTCACAGATTCATGTGGCGCCTTTTTGTATGAAATGTTAACATGGTCGGTGGCCATGCGGGTAAAGTAAATTGACGCGGGGTCCAAACATCGAGGTACGGAGTTCGAGCCTCGTGTTCAAATTTGTTTTTAAAAAGCGAATAAAAATTTACAACGTGAAAACATTAATTTGTACACCGGTACCGTCATAACGTTCATGATATATTTTTAATCGATAAGAACTCTTACATATATTTCAAATAAAAAAAATTATATTAATAAGCCAAAGAAAAGTGATGAAACTTTATGTTATATGTTGTCATCTAGACTAGCCGTAAAAAAAAGGCACCCCAGATCGGTGTGAGAAAATAATATTTTATATACTTAAAGCCGCAAATCTTGTATATCATGATAAATCTTTATCATCTCTAAAAATAAATATAAATAAAAATAAATCTCTAAAAAAAGAGCACCCTGTGTGAAAAAAGTTTTCCTAATAAAAATAAACATTTTATTATTACATGTAATTCATTTCAATAATGGATATTATAATGCTCTACCAACACAAATGTTTAAAAAATAGTATTTTTTCACACCGATCAAGGGTGCTCTTTTTTTATCGCTAGTGTATATGAAAACATATAACAAAGTCACATCACTTTTCTTTGGCTTATTGATAATTTTTTTTTCATTTGAAATGTATATAAGAGTTCTTAATGATTAAACGATTAACATTAGCAACAAAAAAATAAGTACATATAACTATATATTATTTTTAAATACGAAAAAAATATCATCAAATATTTGTTTTGGTTTAAAACGAATTTATATATTATAGTATCATTTTATTATTGAAATGAAATGTCATATAATAATAAAATGTTTATTTTTATTAGGAAAACTAACTCAAATACAATGATGTCAGATGAAGCGAGATGGAAATATCTATGGGATATCCCACGCGACTTACTTTAATTAAAGTACATTTACTCATGATAAGGATAGAGTTATAAATCTGGCTACAATGCTTGAATAGTTGTTTACATAAATTCTTACTTCATAATCTTATAATCTTATAATAACTTAAATCTTATATATAATATTAACTTTAATCTTGTAAGAATATATTAAGATACTAGATTATATAAGTAAATTTAAAAAAAAAAAATAAATAAATAATATATTACACGACAAGATAAAAAAACGAATCGTTTAAAATTTATATTCTGTATATGAATTGAGTTATCAAAATGAAGTAATATTATAATGTTTTATTCTGCGAAATAAATATGCGTTCACAATTTAAATGAATTATGATATCACGTTATCATGTTTAAAAAAAATTTTTGTCGTATTCATAAAAATTTGATTGTTAATAAAAAATATGGCAAATCCCTAATGCATAAAACTGAGTCATTGTTTCAATCATTAATATTTTCACATTTCGAAACGTTTATTGTTATCTTTTCTTCTGTTATCTGCGATACTTGTCAAGAAAAGTTTAGTTAGCGTAACAAAAATATAAGTAACCATAAGAATATTAAATAAATTGCGTTTGCTTTACTGCTCTAGGAAAAATGTTATAACAATGATTAAAAATTTATACTGCGTACGGAAAGACTTGAAATTTTTTTAATAACCCATGTTAAAAATTTATATTATTATATTCATATAATAATTGATAATATTATATATATATATATATATATAACATTCAGAATATTTATAATAATTTCTCGATATTTTATTGATACTCGTAATAGTTTTTACACGTCATACAACACAATGGCTGGGAATATAATCATTTTTTGTCATATTTCTCTCAGTGTGACATTATTGAAAAAATATCTTACGCTAGACAATAACAACTCTGCTACACTGAAAGAAAAATTTGGTTACAGTAACATAAATAAACTACAGTAACATACATAAACTTTAAATCAAGTACACAGAGAAATAATAGGTCCATACCGACTAAATTTTAAAAAATTTTAAATAAATAAATTTAGTTTAATTATAGTTAAGTTCACCATTTCTCTCAGTGTGAGTTAATAATGAACTGCTATTGAACAATTTTTTGAACTGATAATCTTACTACAATTACATGGCATTTGTCTCTCTTCAACCATAACCATTCTCATTATCTGAATTTTTTTCATTCATTTTTATCGAACTAAATCAACCTTAATTGTTTTTTATGTATAGACGGTCAGAAAAAGAAAGCTGTGACAAATCTTATTAATCGTATTATCATATTGTCCGAAATCGCTTTAATTAAATGATCGTTTCGGTATCGAATATATATATATTGAAAATTGTAACAAATTTATTCTCATTTGTATATGAACGCTGATTCTACGCTGACAGAGAAACAGTGAGTTTTATTCACATTTTTGCTAGATTTTTCTGACTCTAATAAATTTTGAGAATTCAAACTTAATATACTTAGTATTTTAGAAAATAATATAGTTTTTCTTTTGTTAGGCAACTGTGGTTTAATTTTTCAACGCTTTTTCAATACAATATAATTTAATTTAATTTTCAGTGTTTAAGATGAACTCTCTAGGTCTCTGTACATTAATGATTGTTATTACTGCACCATTACTACATTCTAAAAAA
>JABFQB010000157.1:0-12357 GCA_022817105.1 Pseudanteris insignis
TAACCCATCAAAAAGTGTGTTTTCATTTACGGTAAAAGCATTTTCTCAAATGAAATTGAAAATTGTATCCCACTTCATCAATATACAAATATAATCAATTTTTATAAACAATATCGGATAATACTCGCTTTCTGTTGCGAGGTTAGTTTCTACGTTTCACGTCTTACAGGATTTTCGCGTCTGTTTAAATTGAATGTCTTACGACAAAAACGTTTGAATATGATGCAAGCATCTCAGTTTCAGTCACATTTAGCGACTGAAATCAGACGTCTAACCTCGCAAGCACATGTAGACGCTAGTTCACACAAAATAAGACGTTAAATGCGACTTATCTCAAGACACCAGTTTTTTCTTAAGACATGTAGCGACTATAATTTAGTCACCAGTGTCTCATAGTTAGACATTGGTGTCTTATATTAAGACACGTCCGTCTTAAATTAAGACGTTTCATTTCTGCATGTTTTAGCAGTGTAAAGGGTTACTAATTTACACCCACCGAATACATATTTGTAACGAAGTTTATTTTTCATTATTAAAATACATTATTTTAATTTTACCGATTAAAAATCAATTTACCAGATTAGAGTGATTTTTGAAAAAACATGTTAATATCCTTAAATTACGTTATGAGCAATAAAATTTGCTTAGAAATTATTCTCAGAGTATATTGTATTTCATACGATCGTACATTCTGAACAGTTGGTTACAAGTATGTAAATTATAAGTGCGGCATAAATGTTTATGTAATACATATGCATGACACATAAAACACGTATCATTACCAAAAACATTGTAATTGCTGCAATAACTAATGTTTCTTTGGTTGTTTCAATACCGTTGCAAAATAAAACTCGTCTTGTTTTATTTCATTTTAAAAACATTAACGATTCAAATAAAAACAGGTCTGTTTTCATATGAAACGTTTTGATATTTCAAAATAAAACTCGTTACATTTTATCATCAATAATAACATTTAAAAATGTTTCAAATTTTAAATCGTTATTCTTAAAGATATCGTTTGAGTTAAAACGCTAATTATAAAACGTTCTTAGATGTTTTGAAACGAAACTGTTCGCGCGCATGCGCAGCGGTAAACGTTCCGCGCGGCGAGGACTGCAGTATAACCTTCAAATTTTGTGTTGACAGATTTTCAGAAAATAAAACGTACTTATTCAAAATATCTCCAGAAGTTTCAAAAGTGAGGAATTCAAAACGCTGCGGAACGTTTTAAAAATCAGAACAAAGTGTTCAAAATAAAACACTAGTTTTTGCAGTGATGTGGTAAATTTGGGTAACACACTGTAAGAAATGTTCTAGTTATATTATCAATACTGTATTTGAAACTTGGGATATACTCTTTGTCTAAAGAAATATGCAATGCTAGTCTTGATAAAAATTGCGCAGTAGATTAACTGCACATCCTAAATACGTTGCTCCACCCTTATTCGTATGCGCAGTTGCTCCACTGCGCAAGTTTTATCAAGACTAGTATTGTATATTTTTTTAGACAACAAGTATATCCCAAGTTTGAAATAGAGTATTGATAATATAACTAGAATATTTCTTCGGTGCAGTTACCAGATTCCTTTAAGTGTACAATTCAATTGAACAATTTTTTTATTGATCAAAAACTTCGTTCCACTGGTACTGAACTAATCATCCAGAAGCTGGTCGATATATCGCAACAAAAATGAACGTTAAGATCAACATTCTTGTAAAGAATGTACTTGAAAAGCGAGCGAAGATAAATGAATCGCATACGCCAATCACTCGGTGTCGTGTTAAACGTCGCGGTAATGCCTTAGCGCGACTGCTTACCCAGTACAAATGTAGGTGTCGGTTGAGTACTCGCAAGTAGCAGCGAGCGAGACACAATTGCTCTGAATATTCGACGCGTAACAGCGCGGATGAATGGACGAGGCTGAGCCTCTATTATTAGCAGATGGGAGATTATATCGATTTTTTGTTGGCGTCGTTCAACCCTCGATTTCCAGGCCTCCGCACGGCAGACGGCTCTCTTCCCGGTTTATACTCCGATAAATGCGCACCCGCGTCAATTACTTCACGGGACGGGGCGTTTTCGTATTAATTGATTTTTGCTTGGAGAACGCGATAGGGAATTACGGGATGGGCGATAGTTGCCCGTCGCCCCGCGAAGCTTCCCTTTGACACAGGGACAAGTGGCACCAGCGGCGTCGTGATTTCACGACTTATCGCATTAAACGTACGATATACGTTCAATCGTAGCGCGCTTGTAATCGCTGGATTGTGAAATTCAATGACGGATTTTGAATCTTTATCGACGATTTGCAGACACGCTTGTCGCGGTACTGCTCTCACTTATTTACGCTAATTTGATTTATGGATTAGACCGCCGCGATACGCACTCCAGACCTTTTTCACCATTCCAATTTCTCAATAATTTTTTTTCCTTTTCCTCTAAATTCATTTATTTTTCGCTTTAACTTGAATGAATTTTTAATTATCGCGTTATGCATTTGTTTGTTTTTTAATATAAGGAGAAAAAAGATCTTGGAAAAATTACTAACATTGTTAGAAACATGTGGATATACTTTTATAAATCAGTAAATTACATATTCAAAGTGATAAATAAGTTTACGAATATGACCTCCAAAATTTCGAAATATTTCCTAAATAAGTTAGTAATTTTTAATTTAGATTAGTATATCATGCATTTTTAACAAAATTTGAAAATTTTAATAATTTAATTTATTTAGTTTGCTTTGTGTATTTAATATAATATTTTAGGTATTGAAAAGTTTGTTTTCGGTCACATTTTGTATATAATATATCTACATTGTAGAGAAAAAAATTGTAATAAAAATTATTATAGTTATATATAACGTGATTGTAATTAAAATTTAAAAATTACATAAGTTTATTTATCATAATATAATTGTTGGGTCGAATAAAATAATAGAAAAAATTGTATTAATCTTAAATTTTAACTATGAATACGTTTTTATGAAATTAATTTTTGTAACATTGATATAATAATTTTTTATATATACGTTTTTCACTGTGTATAATTTGAAGAAATTTGTAATTTTAGATATGTTTCAATATTTTAAGATCCAATTTAGTTTGTATAACATTCAGAATATTAAATACGTCGTAGATAGTACATTAATTGGCCAATTTATAACTTTACATTTTAAAGGTGAAATGCAATTTAGAAGAATAGGTAAATTACATTCTATCGTGTTCATTAATAGTTTGTGCAATTTTCTTGTTTTGTACATACATGTAAAAGAATTTTCCTTACGCAAACTTTAATTATTTGATTGAAACCTTATTTATACATCGAAATCAATAATTTTATATTTGTCTGGTATGAGAAACACGACTACCGTCCTAAATCATTACTAATCTTTTCAAACTCAACACACACATTAGGTTAAGAATCCCAAAAAGATGGCGCTGCCAATAATCGTATAATAATAGCCATGTTCCTATAATCATTGAAAACGTTTCTGGAAAATATTTCAATAAAACAATTTTAGGAATTTGAATTATTTTGTGATTAATTGACTTTCAAATTAATCAGTAGTGAAAATTATTATTCGATAAATCATTAACAATGTTGAATTTTTTTTTTGAATTTCTACACACAGAGAAAGAATACCATAAAATTACTATGTAATATTGTAAAGAGGAAATACTCTTTGTGAAACGTTATCTGCAATGTTAATAATAATTTAAATAATATTTTTTCATAATATTGATAGCATCTTATTTGTACAATTATAAATAATATTTTTTTTCAATTTATTTTTTTATTTTTAATTTTGTTAAACTGTATATTGAAAATATTTATAAAATCCCTTGAATATAATCTATTAATTTAATCGAGAATTTGTCCTTTACGTTCGATCCTCGTGACTAAATGCCAAAAGATCAGTCATCTCTGTTTATGCCACTACTTCCTGTTTGACGATGTTGCATAACTCGAATGTACAAACGATCCGTCAAATATGATTCGTCAGTTCTAGTCTCGACGAATTCCCGCAAACGCGACCCTCAACGCGCAAGAGATGGAAATTCTCTCGATGGAAAGAGAAATTATAAAAAAGAAAAAACATTAAGTTTCGTCTAATGTGAAGTGTTTCCGAAAGGAAATGCAGATTTCTTTCTTTCTTTCCAGAGGGTGTAATTTTTCCGACGACCGGAACGACTGACGGTTACAAGCGGTTGCTAACCCGGTGACCCCGGGCCGTGATCGGGATCAAGATTACGCTACTGGACCGCAGCATCCAAAAACTGGACAGAGTGGTTTATGTCTTCGTCCGTTTCTTTTATTTATTTCTTCTTTTATCCCACTTGCTTTCTCTTCCTCGATCCGTCCGTCTTGCCGTCTCGTGAGTCGAAGGGAACTTTTGATCAAGCTCGTCCGAGGGATGTTGTTCCTTTCCATTTAAAAAACTTCGTACGGGTCACGACTTCCGATTCGCGTCCAGTTTTACATTCTGCTTTCTTTTAATTGTACTGATTCAGGTGGAACGCAGACAATAACCCCTGATTAAGCTCAGCTGATTTTTCGTATAGTACGTGGATGCTCTTGGGGTCCTGACGAACGTAAATAACACCGTCTTGCGGCGTGTAATTTTTTTTGGTATGTAACCATGGTCGATCGTTAATCTTATTCTACAAGCGCTACTGTGATTTTATTATCGTCTATGTTCAGTTGGATCGTGATTTCATGTTTAGTTGAAAATCTTATCGTATGATTTTACACTCTGAAAAGTTTCTATCAAACAGTATAAAACTAATTGAAAGGATGTAAATTGAAGAAATTTGTTTTGTTATTTTGAGGAATGAGAATTATAGCGTGGAAATTATTTTGTCAAGTTAACAAAATTATTTAATGTTGTGACAAGTTGATAAAATGGAATATTTTAAAAGCTGAACAAAATTATAGAAGAAATAATAAATTAGAATTAGCTTGTTTACTTGATAATTCATAGGGAAAAAAATATTATATTTAATCACTCCGATGATATCGCCACTGGTATTTATGAAATTATTATACTACATTGAGAGAAATAATAGGTTTATATCAACTAAATTGTAGGTATATTAATGGCAATAATTGTCCTTCAACCGACTCTAAAATTTGTTTATTTTAAATATATTTAAAGTTCAGAAAATAATTAGTTTAGTCTTGTTAAAGAAATATTTTTTTATCATAATCAAATGAAAGTAAATATATATCCCCACATGGACAAAAATTTAATTTAGGAATATATACAAAATATATTTTATATAATTACAAATATATTTGCGGTAAAAAATTAAATATTTTGTAATTATATTTTCTAAGTATATATAAAATCCTGCTAAAAATATATACAATTTATATTCGAAATATATTTATAAATATATTTTGTAAATATTTTTGTTCGTGTGGGTTATCTATACTGGAAAAAAAAATCTATCTTAAATTCTGGCCATATAGAGGCCAAAAGATATAGTCGTTAATGACTAAAAAATTACAATACACGGGAAAAAATTGAGCGTTGTGCCAAAGACGAAAATCTTGTTAGATTTACATTGTGAAGGACAACATAATGTGTCATAATATGTTGAGAAAAGACAAAGAAAACAAAAGAAGATACTATGTCTATCCTTTATTGTATGGATATTTATATATTTCTGTCTTTAACAATGTAAATCCAACATTGACTCAAGTTAGAGCCAACATCGTTATTTTTTCCTGTGTGCCTGTATAAAGAAGACTTATATTTCGTAGGTAAAATTGTATCATAATTTATAATAAGAATGTGCCATACCCTACAGGACGTATTGTAACTTTGGTATAGCATTTTTTCAGACTATGCAGAGATATCTTTGAGCCTCTACACTGAGAAAAAATGTCTAATACTTTTTACTAGACTTTTGAGCGAATTTGGGATAAACCAATTCATAACTAACTTATTATATAATAGTCTATTAAAACTATGCGCAGTAATCTTGTGCGCAATGAATTTTGTTGCGCATTAACACTACGGCGCAGGTTTTTACTAGACTTTCTTATACTAAGTTGGAAATTAACGATTCATCCCTAATTTGCAATTAAGTCTAGTATTTGACACTAGAATATTTTTCTGCGTGTAGATGGTATAGTAATTTTAAATAGATTTTTTTTTTTCACCGTTTATACCATTTCACTCAGTGTAGTGTAACGAAAATTAATTTATGAAAAACATATTTATTATCAATATGATTTCATTTAATATGTTATTATAATTGAATTGAATTTCGTTATATCTTTCTCCGTGTATAATAGATAGTTTCTTTGGAAATTTTGATAATACAATATTGTTCTTATAAAAAATAAAAAATGTTTTTTTGATATAATAAATACAATTTACAGCTTAATACAACTTCAGGTAAACTCAATTTTAGTTTAAATTATAAATTAAATTTGACGTATTTGCCAGTTTGAAAAATTGATACATCTTCACAGTTTACCGTGTAACTGGAATTTGACAAATGAATAGAATATAAATTATTTAAGTTAAGTTTCTGTACGAATCGACTCATTAAAAGATTATTTCGACTCAGTTTCATTATATTATTTGAATCTTAAACAGTTCTTAATTAAACTATTTAATCGAATCTTAATCAAATTCTCTATCAAAACTAATTGAAATGTATTGTTGAATATCTTTTTTACTTTAATCGTTAGTTATTGTGACTTATGAAATTTCCCTCCCTGCACATTTTGAATTTTGTCCTGTCAGTGATGTTTAATAAAAGAGTATTAATTGAAATAATTACCAAAAAATGTTATTTTAATTTTTCGGTTACTCATTTCACGCACCTTTTAGCCATATTGAAATACCGTGTTACCTGCTTTCCCTGAGTTCAGTGCGTAATACTTCATCGCCTAAACATAAACAACAAATTTCGATTAGTCGGAAAATGCACTGATCCCACATTAATCCACAGCTAATTATAAATTGTCAGAAACTTAATGGAATTACAGTGCAAGCTACAATTCATGAATTTTACATTTGCGGTTTTTAAAAATTGGTTGTTCATTAGGCTAATTTTCGAAACAAAGTTATGCATCGAGTTTGGACAGTTATTCGTATTGAGTTATGGACTATAAATATTCTGAAATAATCATCGAACCGAAAATTCCGGCGTTAGTGCATGTTTCGCCGAGGTAATCTCAAAAAACAAAAAAATTAATATTATTATATGAAAATAAAAAATAATTATGTCAAAATGACAAACAAATAGTACTGGCCCAACCCTGGCGACGGTTGGCTGGCGGTTAGGACAAAAAGACATTAGACTCTGTACCAATATTGGCAGACAAAATAATAGTTAAAATTATTAGAATCGATTAGGCCAGTTTCAAGTCATTTATTGGCCGACCGCTGGCCGAAGCATGTCTCCAACGTCAACATAGGCTTACCGTCAATTTTTCTAAATCTTAAGATGTCGTAACAGTCAAATGGGCCGGTGCTGGCCCAAATCTGTTGAAATTTATTTGGATATTGGCATAAAAATTACATTATTCGCTGTCTCAGCAAGGAAAACGATTTAATTAAACAATTAAATTAAACAATTATTATCCCATGTAAACATTTGTATACGTCCTTTCTATGTCCCATATATGCGGTCATATAAAGATGTTGAAACATATATTTTGCAAATATGAATGCATTTATGTCAGATTTACGTTAGTATATTTACTCAACCAAAATACAAATATTTAGCAAAACATTAATTTTATGTTAAAATTATGAGTTATTAATTCAATTACATCCTTGAAAAACGTTTTTGTTTTTCAAAATAAACTTTTCAAATATTTTTCAATGTATGATTAGTAGCTTATTAAAGTCATAAACCCAGAGCTATAAAAATGAATTAACACATAATCAATTACTTATAGGGGACCTATAACAAATTTGACATGTTTACATGGGATCATCTTCTGGTCAACCTTTGACCTACTAATGACACTACTTAATGATCAGTTTTGTATTAATAATTTTCACAATGTTGCAGTAGCGACGAATCAGCGCAAGTAAAATATTGCCATCCAAGTCAATGATTTCGAAACCTTTTTTAACATTCCAAATGTAGTCCCGCATTTCGCATTAAAGTGCACGCGGTTGTTAGCAGGCAACGTTGGAACGTGCGGCTGCGTCGCATTTCCCGGTATTCAAGACATCAAAAGCAACGGAAATGTCGCGCAGCACGAAGATACCTTTCAGATTTTAGCGTCATAACGAGAGAACCGTGCAGACATGGTTCACGTTGCCGCGCTCGCTCCCGCGTCTCCCTCGACTCTCGCTCTTACGCCCAGATAAAAATTCCAAAATCATCACAAAATGTCAGCCGGAGCTGTCATGGATCTACAAATATTTCAAATTCACATCGGCTTTATGATCATCCCGTCCGCCTTAAACTGTCAAATATATTATTTGCGGTGGAAATTTGACGACTGTAATGATAATTGTGATCCCAGAAATTGTTGTAACGTGACAATTATTACAAGGGAATGAAAACATATTGAAATATAACTATTTGAATAGTTTGTTCATTCCTACTTCGCATGGTCAAAACATGGTCATTTTCAAATGCTTTTATTTTTGTTATTTATGATCAGAAATGCAAAATTTTTTTTTAGAATAAAGCTACAAGTTTTAAACTTTAACTTGTGGTTAAATTTTACATCTTTAGAACATTTTGGGAAAAAAATCAATTCAGTGAATAATTAGTCGAGTTATAAGTCTTTTTAGAAAAATGTCTTAAATCCGATTTTTCTTCTTACCATTAACATTTGTCATCAAACAGACAATTTTTTTTCGCTAAATAACCCACCCAGTCCGCTTTATGACCATTCAATTCATTTTAATAAAAAATGCAAATGGCGCTATTGTTAAATTTACGAAAAACAGTATTTTAGATGAAAAACGCGCAATCTAAGTAATGTTACAGTTCACTCAAAATTTGAGTCGTTTTATACTTGCCAAATACATTTTTGTCTTTTTTGTTACTATTTGCACATAAGTTTTAACTAAATTTTTTTGAAACGATTAAAATAAACAATTTTGTATTATATCCATGTAATTAATTATGTGCGACCATATATATTCCATGTAGGAGACCATATACACCTGGCGAAATAATAAGTTTATATCAACTTAATTTAAGTTATAAAATAAATTATCTTGTCCT
Source organism: Pseudanteris insignis (assembly GCA_022817105.1). NCBI lineage: Eukaryota > Metazoa > Arthropoda > Insecta > Hymenoptera > Scelionidae > Pseudanteris > Pseudanteris insignis. Next base: position 9,220 of record JABFQB010000157.1, read on the forward strand.
TTAACCATGTTTACAATTCAGTTACTTCCAATATATTTTGATAAGTTTGGATAAATATTTTGTCACATTGAAGAAGCGTTTGATTGGCAGATTGGCAGAACTAAATCAAAGTAAATACACTGCAAAAACTAGTATTTTAATCTACAAATTTAAGGGATTTTACCAATAATCAAAAAATAGTTTAGAAAGTATGTCTATTTATATAAAAAAATGTTTTATACACTGTCGGCAAAAAAGAGCACCCTTGACCGATGTCAAAAAAAAGCTTCAAAAAAAAAGATTCAAAATTTTTTGAACTCTGTAACTTTGCTTGATATTAATGAAATCGAATGACATTTTATTGTATATTTTATTGAATGAAGTTTTAATGTTTATTTTGCCAAAAATTGTCGTAACGTTTTGTAAAATTGCTTTTTTGATGAGATTTTTTTTAAATTGTTCAGAATTGAATAATCATTCAGACCCTACAAACAAAAATTGCATTTTTTTGCGAATTTAATACGAAAAATTCTACCAATCTTTATAATTTTTTCTTTAAAAAACATGACTCTAATCTAAGAGTTAGTTGAAATAGGAAGGGTTAATTGATTTGGATGATTGCATACCCACTCAAAGAGAAAAGATCAATCTGAATTGAAAAAAAATTTCATTCGATTTCATTAATATCATGTAAAGTTACAGAGGTTCAAAAAGTGCTATTTTTTGACATTGGTCAAGGGTTCTTTTTTTTCCGACAGTGTATATAATTACAAAAACTTTTCCTAATAAAACACTGTTTCTTGCAGTTTGAATGAATTTAGTTGTATTAGCTAACTTCATCATTAGTTACGTTTATGTAAAGTAAAAACAGTAGGTAGTTACGTGGATAATAATATCGAGTTATTGCTTTTCAAAAACTGTAGTTTTCTGAAAAGTTGACTATGACACGTAGTTTTAATGAAAAAAGTTTTGACAACTTCTTTTTACACTTAGCACAGTCTTACTTCTATTTATTATAACTATATGAAAAGTAACTTTACACGGAAAGAAAGATTTTGTGAAAAAATTACTGAACTGAACAGCAATGGAAGGATAAATGCAAATGTCACGAAAATTTACTGAACATTTCAATAAAAAATTATGAATATTTCTTGAATATTCAATGAAATATTTGCAATTATTACTGAAAAGTTTACTAATTTTTACACCTTTTTGGTTTTTATTCCTTCGCTAATGAACAGTTCAGTAATTTTTCAAGCCTTCGTCATAACTATTATTGTAATTTTTCTCTGCGTGTAAAAATAATTACTTCGATTTTTTATATTTATTTAATAAATGATAATAATAATAATAAAAATTATCTATCTGTAATGCAAATTTTACAAAAATTTACTGAATATTCCTAGAAAATTTAAAGAAATACGTATAATTATTACGGAAAAGTTCACTTGGCTAATGAACAGTTCAGTAATTTTTCTCTGCGTGTACAAACTACCAAAATTAACGACTTCTCAAAATGTGTTGACATTAAATTTCGTACTTCCTATTCGCGCCAATGCATTGTAAATAACTCATTTTTCCGCGACGTATAATTAAAACAGAATTGGCAAGCGCTAGTAATGCAAGTAGCATTAGTACTTCAATAATTTCACGTGACGATTGCATTCCTGTGACAAGAGCTTTCAAATACGAAGACAAAGCGAGAAAGAGGACAAAGTAAATAACGACACTAACGAAGGGTTAATTTTGCGAACGCTCCAATCAAAAAGCACGATACCTTAACCCGGCGATGTTCCATGGAATATCGCTCATGATAATCGCACTGAGATCAGTTGGCACCGTCGGTGGCCGTTGCGTGCCCCAACGATCGAATCGCCTTCTCTTTTTCCATCCGCCGTCTCTTTTTATCCCGCAGTCTAACTGCGCTTGCAAAGTTTAATCCCGTCGGACACGATTACATACACCGAGCTCTGCCGCGGACCAGAAACCAATCACACATACGCAAACAAACGCCGCACGTCGGTGTATTTAGTGGTGCCAATGGGGGTTGTATGGCAGCATTAAAGCCGCCGTTCGGTAATCCCGTTAGAGAGCCGAATCACGTAAAGCACGTTGCCGAGCGGCGAATAGTTGGCGCTTAACTGTTCTAATTAATATAAAGCCCCCCCTCCACGCCCCTTACCGCGCGTGCACCTCGAGCATCCGCTCGCAGTTAAACGCGGTGAAAAATTGAGCTGGATCTATCGTATGATATAGTACAACGGACGAACGATTCTTGACCCAGGAGCGTAACAGATGTTTTGCTGAACATGTATTAAAAAGTGACCAAATGCATGGTTGAATTGTACTGGTTAGGGCCGCAGAACTGTACGTACAATAATACCATCACTTATTGGATAAGTGCCGGTTATCGATTGTTAGTTAAGGGTGAGACATCTGTACTGATAGAAGTAAATTTTAGTTTGTAAAAATTATTTTTAAACTGAATTATTATTTATAATTATTATGCAACTAAAATTCAAGATAGTCTTTAATTCTAAATAAATGAAATTGCACTTATTGTAAGTGTATATTCACTTATTAGAGTATTCGTAGTCTTTCACGCAGAAGATTCTAAACTTCCAATAAGTTAATTTCACTTATTTAAAAAAGTTCTTAATAATAATTCAGTTAAAAAACATGTTCACAAGTTTAAATCGTGAACCAATTTAATCCAAACACTTTTTTTTTTAATTTTAACCTTACTTCGTAATTAAAAAATGTTATTTATTATATATTTTATTATATAATTATTTTGAATAATTCTGTTCTACACATACAAACAAGTAAAAATATGACATTTACACATATGGCAAGTAAATTAAACTTTTTTATAGAAAAAAATGAGATCACCCATTCAATAAGTGAAAAATTAACTTTTCCAGATTTAGAGAGTCCCTAGTAGAAATTTTTACAGGTTATTCGCTGATGCCTTACTAGGAAACTTTGGGGCCCAACGTGGCATGCATGGTATGCCCCACGCGGGGTTGTAACGCGGGCTTGGCTGGGGTCTTACATCGCAGTGCAATGGTAATTAAATAAAATGACAATGCTACTTATATATATTTCAACGTTGGCTTCATGTAAGGTTCTAATAATTTTTTTTTAACAAATACATTT
>JABFQB010000158.1:0-12346 GCA_022817105.1 Pseudanteris insignis
ATAATTGTCGTGAGAGTTATTTAACGAAATTCGGTGTGTTGAGGCAAAGTGGGGATTATTGAGTTAAGTCCTCGTGTCATTGTTCTTGATGAAAAAGTAACATAATTAACGATTTTATCTATGGTTCAACGTACTTTCTAACGTTCAACGAATAAGTCATTAAAGTTAATAAAATTTAAAAAGTACAATTTTTTTTTAATAAAAACAGACTGTATTAAAATCATAAAAGGGGTTATTATTTTATTTATAATAATATAATAATAATGATAATTATTTTATTAACAAATTATATAGTTAGAAAACTTTTTTAATTATTATTTTTGTTAGTAAAAATTACAATACAATTCATACGATATCAAAAGTTAAAATTTAAAGATAATATAAATTGTTCATCTTAACAAAGCAATATTTGTCGCGTTAAAATAAAAGTTCATTCTCATCGAAATTGGTGTACCAATGAAAGTAAAAATAATATTGGAATCGCGTTTCCGTTTGTTTTCAATCCGACGCTATATATACGTGAGCACCGTTATAAACTGTCGTATGAATATAAAGTGCCAGTTTTCGGTTCTTAATTATCACGAGACGTTATTGATTTTATCGGCGTATATTACTTTCACGCATACAATCGGCGCGTCGAATACTTTTAAAACCGACATCGTCGGGTTGGCGCGCGCGAAACGGACGGCACTTCCGACGTTTCTTCCAATCAATTAGTCAGTTGCGCGAGACGCCGAGTCAGCGTTCGTGCGCTCTATCTTCGTCGACGAATATCGCGTTTGAATGCACATAAATAATTACGTGACAACGCTGATGGACTGTTATTGTACGCCAAAGATCATTGCGAATCGCAACTGATTTATCGCATTTGCGATCTTGTTAAGATTCGTTTGTAATTATTCGAAAATCTCCGAGATATTATTACGATGAAAAACAAAAAATCTTTTTTCACGACGGAATGTGAAGTATTGTTTGTGGGTGAAAAAAGTAACATTTATCATTATCGGAAGGCTGAAAAAGAGCAATAAATAATGGCAGGACGATGAACGCGGATCGCGAAAAAGAGCTTGGCAAGTTTCGCGCGCCGGGTGATAAATCAAGCAGCAATTCGGCAATTAAAATTATAAAATAAGACGCCGGGGGAAAAAGAATGAGAGCAGCGATCCGCATCTCTGGAGCATCCGCGTGTAACGAGAAGCCCGCATCGTTCGCTTCGGAAGCGAGTAAATACTGACGCAATACTCGGTTGAGCGTGAAATGGAAGCGGGGTCGGGCAAAAACCAGCGACGAGCGACGAATGCTACGTGTGTACGAAGCGACGACGCGGCCGTTTGCGGGGCCGGAGATTCGGAATGAAAAATCAATCACCGAATCAGACTGCGAACGAACATCGGATAAATGTATTCCATTAATAAATTATACGAAAAGCGTCGGTAAAAAATGAGCGCAGATAAGAGAGGAGCTTCGATAGTGTTACGAATAACGGATCGACTGCCAAGGGAGGCCAACGAAACGCGCGCGATTCAATCGACTTTAAACGGTGTTAATTGGCCGAGCGCGAGAGTTGACTTTCGTCGAATAATTGTGCTCGATAATTTTGCGATCCTCACAATTAACGATATCATCAATTAACCGCGCCAGGTATTTATGAATGCGTTCGAAACAGAGATCACTGATAAAACGAATTTGTATAATAATAACTAATATTCAAGCTCTATCGCTGTGATACGAGTGCCTGTTTTCAATGTTCATTATTTAATAGATATAAATCGTTGGGCATTATCTGATTGACCAACGATTGCGTGATAAATTTGCGGTAACACCTTAACAAAGAACGGCAATTATTTTGTCATACACGGAAGAAAATTATTTATTGATCAGAATACTATAAATGAACAAAATCAACTAAGAAACTCTGTTATCTATCGGTGTTAACAGATTACAAGTAACCCGTTTGTTGCTAACATGTAATATTGCACTGTTGGTCTGATGCCTAGCTTAGGCTGGCATACGTAGCAGGCTCTTATCTTAAACTTTGTTCTCAGATATTAAGTTAGTTAATCAAAGTCACACAGTGAGTTAATTTGTTCTACATACTACAATGTAGAAAAATTATATTATAAAGTATTGCATTTTTCAAAATACTTAAAATTGCATCATTGAATGGAATGCATTTAAAAGTCAAAATAATAATCAAATCATAGTAAATGAATGAGAAGATGGTTATAATTTTGTTTAATGTAGACGTGCTTTTGAATAGTAATTTCTAATGGGATGTGCAGTTCAGTTAACCGTGTACGCACAGTCTGCGGAACTTTTGACGCATCACCCTTATCCCGGCTGCGTCAGAGCTCATAATCGTCGGGATGGCGAAAAACATACACGTCTCGTCAATTTTGTCAGCAGCCTAGGCATGAGAAACGGGCCGGGAAAAAGTGTGTCGATTTAAATGCAAACAATGGCCCACTGGCAATAGCCCTTTTAATCACGATAAAATCCAATTAAAAGCGATTCGGCGGTCGCACAATTCCCATTCATCGCGATTGCATCTTTTTGCGGTGAGTTTTTTGTTGGACGCGAACCGCGGGTCTTTGTTTCCGTTCGGTTAATCGACAGGACAAAGAAGAGTCGCTAAGTACGGGACGGCGAGGCGGAAAGGCAAGGAAAGCACTCTCCACTTCTGTAGCGCGTATCATGCCGTATATCCGAGCGCATCTTCCCGCGTAAAGTATTGCATTTAGTGAGGCCACGTCGGCTCTAAATAAGCGCGCATATGCACACACGGCAACGGCGAACGTAGCCGCGCGGTCTTAGGAATGCCGGCTTTTACTTTTCCGAGCCGACGCGGCGGCGCGCGCCGTCCGCGAACCCCGCGTATTACGTCGACATCGGCGACGCTCGATTTAATTCACGGTTATCGCGCCGGGCGCATACCGCGGCCACGAACGAACACGCGCAAATCAGGTGCCGCGAAAAGGAAAACTGTGTTACGCCGTGGCAAAAGAACGACGGACCGCTGAATTTATACGAAGCCCCCAAGCTGGCCTCAATTCAAGAATTCTATCCGACCCTGTAAGCGCATTTCGATCACACCGCTGTCCTTATAAATTTACTCGCTACCACGAAGATGAATTAAGCGGTGCATTTTTTTAACGCCACGAGGACCAATAAAAAATTGCCAGCATCGACGATTTTGTTTCACTAAATATAAATTAAACAAAAAACTTTGACGTTTTTAATTATACCAACAGACTAATTATTCCAAAATAAAACTTTGCATTAACTACGTTCAATCATTTGACTGGCAATTGGACTTTGAAATTTCATGCGGTGTCGCAAAGGAGAAATAATCAATTCAGGTTGAAGCAATCACTCACTACAATCAAGGGAGTCAAAACAACTTATAAGACTTTTTTAACGATAGTTTAAACACGCAGGGGATATCGTAAATTAAGTCTTACATGCCGTACATTGAGAGGCATAAAAAAAAAAAACAGAAAAAAAGCAACGGGACAAAAATAAAAAAATGTATAAAAACGATTTGTACGCCGCAAATGCATGTATTTTTATACGCCGATTAAAAATATCTCAATTGGTGTAATAAATACGTCGAAATAATACACGCTGATAATTGCGGTAATAAAAAATGCGCGTGGGCTTAAAGTTGGGGGAAAAAAAATGGGGAGAAAAAAACATCTTCATTAGACACGAACATCGAAGCGACCGGAAGAGACGGAGAAAGGGAGAAGCACGAAGACAATGTACTCGTGTAAATTAGTCGTAGCGTGGAATTTATAGCGCGTTATCAGGCTGGTCCTTTGAAACCTAAAAGGCTGAGCGTCATTTCCCAATCGAAACGACGTCCGAAAGCTCGATAACGCGGATGAAGCCGCGATAACTGCGTACGGCGCGGTCGAAAACCGTCGCCCCCTTGACCGAGACTTTTGGCGCTGGCAATGACGAGCGATTTATGGGAAGTAGCATTTAGATATAGGTTACGGTAGCGGGCAACTTCTAATGGCTCATTTCAACTCAGTGCTTTGCCAGTAATGGCGCTATTAGACCGATCAAAATTATGCCACTGAATAAAAATGTTGATTTTTTCTCGCGTCGACTTACGCCGTGACGTCTGGGATTGAAATAAAAAAATAAAATAAAAAATTACCTTTTTTTGTTTCTACTCGTTTTGTACAAACATTTTTTAAAAATTCACCTAATCAATTCAATCATACTTTACGGCTAAGAATAATTTAAAGACGAAATTCCTTTCCCGAGGAGAATTTTGTTACTCAGCGAATGTTCACGCTATATCTAATATATATGAGTAAATATTATTCATACAAGGCAATTGAGATTAAAATTCTCACAACTGGCAAAATTAGGCAATCAATTTGATTGTCTTTTAGCACGTTCATTTCGTGTGTTATCTAAGCTCTATTTCGTTGGAATTATCATAAAGCGTTCATTAATTAAAAACAATAAAAATAATTCAGTCAATTTGAACGATTATTATAAGTTTGTTAATTATTTTTATGGCCAATAACGCAATGTCCGTCAAATAAAGCGGAGATTTAAACATTGTTCATTGGAGAAAGATCTTTTATCTGGTGACATACGAGGCATTTCAATATACATCGGTAAAAGCATTAATGGTGCTTAGCTCGGAGGCATTATGGAGATGAATTCCTAAATTTGAGCCGAGCCAAACGATTCGTTATATAGACGCACACAGTAACCTCCGTCGCGTATCGTCATTTGCATGTAACACACTTTTCTTCATTAGTGTGCGCGTGTGCGTGTAAAAGACAGATAACCAGCGAGAATTATTACGCCAATTAATTTTTACAACGTAATAAGATCTAGATACTTTTACACGTTTATATACATTATTTTAAGGCCCGGCGAATGACATTTGCTATGAGTCAAATGTTACTTAGCATATTTCTCCGATCGAAATGTTCGTCGGCCGACGACGCGGCCATGAAATTTTCGCCCGTGTTCGACCGGTAGCCATAAATAACAATTTACTTAACAACCAGAAGATTTGTTTGCTCGCTCTTACATCGTTAAGTGACTTTTTTCCTGCCTTCCTTTTTTTTCGCCTCCTTCGTTCCACCGTCACTCGGTCTTCTATGATAATGACTTAATGAATCTTTGATTGAACGAAACTAAATTTGAGTAAATAGAATCGATCGCGAAGTTCCGGGAATCGACCGGCCGTAGTTTCAGTTCCACCGATCCAACCTGATAATATAATAAACCGGATTCGGGATGAAAAATGGACAGTTTTATAAGTTCGATCAAGATATTTAATAAAAACCTTGTATTTGAGTTCATTTGAATATTTCAACACTTCAGCTTATCGAAATGTTAATAAAGTTATGTTCATAAAAATGATACATGGCTATTTAATTTCGAATCAATTCGGAAGTGATATTTTGCACAAGTGTTTCGATTTTGCAACTGATGTTTCACAGTGAAATGTTTCACAGTTTACTGCACAGTACATACAAAATCAGATAAATTCAAAATTTAATATTAATTATGCTCGAGTTCAATGTCTTATTAAAACCCTTTTGAATAATCACAAATTCACTAATTCAATCAATTAACTAGTTCATAATAATAAAAAAAAATTTATTTATATATGCATAATATTGAATCGATAATTCATTTACGTTTAAAATTATATAAAGAATTTCCAATTCTATTTGTAATTCTATTTATAAATAATATAAGTGAAACGATGAATGTATATCTTTTTTAAAAATCGGTAGTTGACGAACATAGAAAGTTTCATTATCTGTGGCTGGAAAAACAAGTTTTGGTAAAATGATAACAGAGAACTAAAATTCTTTAAAAATGTATCATTAGGCATGCGGTTGAAAAAATCCTTCAAAGTTATCAGGTGAAAATGAAACGGTAGTAGCATGTACTATTAATATTCTATTTGAATAAGCTTTTTCACTCTTTTATCATAATGAAATTGATAGTAATTATAATTTGAACAATAATTATATTCAATATAAGGGTCATTGCACGCGCAAAACTGTATATTTGAAATGGAAAAAAAATGGCAGAACTATTATTATTTTAAGCAATTATTCGATTAATTATAATATAAAATTGTGTTGAAATGACCGAAAAATGTTGACAAACTTAGAAGCTTCTGTTGTACTAATTTCATTTACAAAACAATTAACAGTGAAAAAATTATTTTCATACGAAAATAAATTTTTGTGATACAACTCATTAAATCTATTATCGAAAATATTACACAAAAATCGAAGACAATTTAATGCAACATAAAAGTTTTGTAATTTTAGGTTAGGTAGCATTCATTTATGCCACAAGTATATTTTCAATGTGAACATTTAGTTATAACGAAATATTGAGAGAAAAATAGTTTTGTTAATTTGACAAAATAATTTCTTTGGGAAAAAAAAACAACAAAATCATGTTGTATAAAATACACTAAAATTGGTTATGATTGCACAATATTTTTTTTTGATAAATTAAAATGCGTCAAAAAATACAACTGGATGTAAATGAATTTTAAAAATTAATCGATTTTTATTCATCATGAATCTATATCGTATAAATTTAAAAATTAACTTTTAAAATTTTTTTCATGCAAGACTGTTGTTGGTATATATCTGATTTCATGGGAAAAGATTGTCTGGGTAAGATTAAGTAACATTTCACATTATTACAATGTTATACATTGGGATTTTTTGAGAAGGCATTGTTTAACGTGTAGGTAAAAAGGTTGATTAAAATTTCGAATAAATGAGTATATTTTAAAGATTGTGAACCTTTAGATTAGAGTTAAGCATGAATAATAAGGACTGAAATGTTAATCCGTAAGAATACACGCATAATTGGCGATATTCGATTGTCTAAGTTGAGATCCGGTTGTCAGAAATATGAGCTGGCATCCATACTGAGATAAGGATGTGGGGAGAATTTTCTACCAGTGTTGACTAAGAAGACGTCGGACAAATGACTAATTCGATGTATAAATAAGCACAAAGTCTGTTATGATAAAGACTAATGATAAAATTAATTGTCGAAAGTAAGTTTAAAAACCACGCAATTTAAAGGACATGCTACTACCGTACATATCAGGATTATTTTACGTGCCACGTATAGGTACATTTCGAGCCGCTTGCCCGTACAATTAACTCGAGAAGCTGATCCAATCGAAGCCCTAATCGAACCGCATCTCTCGTCTAAACGCAATCCCAGCCAATAAACTCCATCAATACCCTTAAATAACCCAACAATAGTGCACTATTTCTGCCGACTTCCCCAAACTCCTAGGCCATCAATCTGGGAAGATCCCCAACGCGATGCGATAGGTGGCTGCAATTCCCGAGTTCGCCTGTGCCCTCTCCCGCCCGGCAACTAAAACCAATTCAGACTACCAGTCTCGTCGTGTGCTACACGCGCACGCACCACATCGACGCGAGCGTTTTTCTTCCTTCGGCGTTGCCTTGTCCGCTCCGGCACATCTTCCGTCTAGCCCGGTGTCCCCCTCTCCTCCCCTCGTCACAGAGCCCCCGACCGTTTCTTAACCCGAAAAGACGGACAAAGCGAAACAGTGGAGGATCGAGCGGATGGGTGCCCGGTCCGGCGGAATAGTAGTGTGCAGAGGTATGCGCGCGCGGGCATTCCTGCGGCGTTGCCGCTTCTTAGTGCGCCCCCGGCGCGTTGGTCGCCCGACGACTAAGACGCGCACCGCCACGAAATATAAATTAACCCCATAAACGATTAACCCGCTCCAATTAACCTTGAGGCGCCGCATGGGCTACCAACCAACAATTCTGCGCTCTTTATTTTTTCAATATTATTACAAACAACAGTCACAAACACGTTATCGGCATATACAATTAAAGGACCATCGCATCCCTTATGTACCGCTTTATGATTAGCTTTCACCAATCAACAAACTACATGCGAATTATCAATGTACCCGGTTTATCAAAAGAAAGTCCATAAATTATTATTATAATTTCCAACGTGGTTATTCGTAATAAAATAATATGTATACTGTATTTCAATTTTACGTTGAACCGTTTTTCATTTGTAATTTAAGTGTAAAAGCAAGTGTAGCGTATGCTCCACATCAGCAATCATATTTTTCATTGGAAGCTACAAGTGGATCGTGATCAAAGTACGTTTATAAGTATACTTAACGGGTTTAGAAGTCAAAATTATAATCACACACCTTTCCAAGAAAATCATACATGAAACGTTCAAATTTTAATCCAGCTAATCCTCACATGAAATAGCTTTAATTATACTCCGGTTGACTATTTTATAGTCCACCATATATTTATGTTTGTGATCACCCCGACGCTCCTTCCACGAACAATAATGATTATAATAAAGCTTATAAATAATACTTTTATTATCGCTGCACTTTTGTTCGGTCTCGCAAGAGTTTTTGCCTGCGGCGTGCTCGCCGATTCCACGCCGTCCCGGAGAGATCGTTTTCGCAATTTTGATATAGTTTTAGACCCACGATTACTTAGGGGTATTTGATTTCGGTAGTTTCAGCCATACCTTTTGCTGCAGCGTTGGTTTTCAGGTGGCATTCATTACACAGGTGGTTTTGCCTTTCTTTTATCACGAGCCCGACCCCCCTCCCTCTCCTTATGATCTGCTCTTTTACTTTTGGCTTCTTTTGGATTCGGCTGCTGCCAGCTACGTTGTTCTCACGATGTAGTTTTCTCCGGTCAGCGTGTGCGAGCAATTTAGACTCGGGCTTATCGAATTATGGATGAATTGAGCTGGAAATTAAGAAACGAACGCCGTACAGCGATTGGCCGTTACTCTCATTCCGCCCGACTAGAATAAAACCGAATCGAGTGTAGCGGATTTTTGTTTAGGAACGCTTCAACCTTGCATCAGAGAACTACAACGGATACGGTCCAATTTCACAATTTACCGCCACATGTATTACTATATGTTTTGCCATATGAACGATTGCAATTACGTACTTAAAGATCTAATTATGCCTTTTTACTGTCTAAGTAATTACTGCTATATTATTCGATACGGGGTAAACATGCATACGTCGCAAAAAGGTTTTTAACTTTTTGTTCTCTTATAACGCCGCTTCCTGGAATTTCTAACCTAACCAGCTTGTATATTTTTGAACATTTAAATTATATTCTTTTTTGTCAGTCTTTATGTAAAATTAGAACAAGAACTCAAACAATTTTATATGTTTAATATGCTTCTAACATTTTACAGTTACAAATTGCACACGGAGAAAAATGTCAGAGTTAATTTTTCTTATATGAATAGCACTGTGAGTACAGACGTCCTTTCTCATGTAAACATTGATGGTTTTTTAACTGTTTCTAGTATGAACAGCGTATACATTGATCTAAATATCACAAATATAACTATTAAATATTGTAAATATTTAAAGAATTTCTACTTCTGTACGCTGAGAAAAATGGTATTAAAAAAGTTTGAAAAGTCATATTTGTAAACTTTTTTCTTCTTTCAACGTATGTAAAATTATACCCAGAAAATTTATTACAAAATTAGTAATTTTTTTCAAGATCTTTTTTTTCAGTGTACTTACATTGTCATTTCTTACAGGAATCTTAACTTTAAATTTCTATCCATGTATTGAATGAAAAATGCTTAAATAAATGAAGTATCAAAAATTTAAATAAAATTTTAATCAAGTTACGAAACGAATTCCATCGATTCACTGATAGATTATGTATCGACATAGGTCAATTCGAGATTTCTTTTAACGTCCATCGAATTCTATCATACCTCTTTTCCAGTTAGATAACAAATGTCGTATTTTGTCTAGCGTTTGACCAAATACTAATCTTTAATCTCATACCGGATTTATTATCATCTCATCAAACGAATGTTATTACTCACGAGAGCGACAAAATTATTAGTGTATTCAATTTCCAAGTCGTTATGCTAATATGTGGAATTTCATTCGATTTTAAACGCCATTAAAATCTATTTACGAGAGTTTGATCAATGTAATTTAACGAGATACCTAAAAAACGTTTGTGTACCATCGAACTTCCACCGAGGACAAGTATAAATAAGGGCCGAACATTGCGATTGTCGGTTAGTATGGACAAACCACGTAAATTCGATCGATATATTACATTCAAACTAAAGATCAACAATACATTAGCCGAAAATCAGTTTTCGAATTATTAATCGAAGACTAATAGTCAATGAGGTTTGAAAGAAATAAACGTAACTGTTTAGATAGGCCAGTGAACTTTATATTATATTAAAGAAGTAAAAAATGAATTTGGAAATATTTAAATATACTCAAAAATTATTGTATATATAATTATAAGTATTATTATTGTAATATTACTTCTATAATATTTTAATAATAATACAATTAAAAATGAAAAGGTTTTCTAATATTAAATAAATGTGAGTTATTTTCTTTACTTTTACATACAAATATCACAAAATGATTATGAAAAAATACATAGAATGTGCAGCAGTTTATGTCCACACGTCGGAAAATAATTTTATAATTTTTATAATACGTTATCAATGATTTGCCGATACTCTACAAGTTACGATTAATAAACTTAAATTATAAGTTAATAATTTATATCGTTATAAATGTTATAGAGTTATTAATAATTCTGTTTCTTTACTTGTTTTTTCAACAGAATAGTTTAATGGTACAAACATTTCATTAATCAGTATATTAGTATTTTCCTTCATAAAATTGATTGACCACTTAAAATGAAAACAGAAATGAAACATGACAAGTTATACGATTGACAAAGTTCAAGAAGAATTTGCATTGAATTATGCTGAATAGTAACGTTTTTAATTTGAACCTTTTGTTATCAGTGTAGAATAATCAATGTGAAATGGAAATATGAAATTTATCCAAACGTATATAAATTACGAAAAGTTGTTGAATCATTGTGGCTCGAAACTCGTTACCGGCAACATCTTGCAAACACGTTTAACTCGGTATAGTCGTCCGCTGAATAATTAACAGTTTGCAAAGCGATTAGTCCGCCCGGGTTACCGTTTTATAAACAGAATTTTCCTTTCTTAATCTCGCGCCCCGTCGCGTAAACAACATCGCGAGCACGCTCGGCAATCCACTCGTACGTTTGCAATCACATTAGAGCGTCAAATCGAAATATTTCACCAGCGAAGAGTTAACTAAACATAAGTTCGACGATCAGCTATTATTAACTGAATTTTAATTAGCGCCCACTCGAACTCGATTAAAAATTGATCGTAGGCTTTGTAGCCGAAGAACGCCACGGGAAATGATACGAAAACTTATCGAATTAGGATCGTTAATGATTAACTGTATGTAAATGAGGCGAAAAGGCGGGACGTGAAAAATAAGGGAAAAAGTGGAGAAGAATCGGAGGAAGAAAGAAAAAGGGACGAATGAAATGGAGGCTGGGTGAGGGAGAGAAAAAAAAGGAAGGTAAAAAGGTTGTCGTACGCATTTGTCCCGTCAACGGAATAATGTAAATAATTTGATCAGCGTAAATTATGTTCGTGGACTGACACTATTTCGTCAAGTCCGAGACATTCACGGTGGCTTCGGCTGTTACATAAAGAATGCCCAAAAATGCCGTAACGGGTTTCCGTTACGTGGAAAGCACGTTTTTCGAATCATTTGTAGCGAGGGACTAAATAAATTACCGAACCGAAAGAACATGACTATGCTAATGGATCGAATAAGATAGACAACAAAACTCTTGATTTGAAAACGAGAGATACGTCAGGATAAGGGGATACCCGTTTCATAATGTATTTCTCTAAGTTTCGGGAGGAACGCTCACGACTGCATTTCGATACTTCGCTCGGAAATTATCACCAACCGTTCCTTTTCTAACTCTCCACCGTGCGCCGTCTCGCTCCTCTATTCGTTTCATTTCATTTGTTTATTATTCTTATATCCGTCCTGACATCAATACGCGTTATCGTGGCTGCGATCGGCAGCGAAATATTTCGCAAGCGCATTCAATTCGAGCGCGCAATAAACAGCGAGAGATACGGTTACGAGCCTCGGATCGCTGACAGATAGATTAATTAAATATTATAAGCGTTTTATTGTAATAATAAAAGCAACAGCGTCGCGAGCCATAGTTCGATTTTAACGAATCACAACGATAACTTATGTAAACATTCTTAATTATGTTTTGCCTCCGAAAAAAGAAATCATGCGCCAACGCGCGTCGGGTTGTTATAAATTAATTAACTATCCGAGCGAAAAAGAAAAGGAGCCAACAGATGTATGTTTAACATTTGCATAAACCGGCTGGCCTGCGACAAAAAAGTTGCTGAATAA
>JABFQB010000159.1:0-12339 GCA_022817105.1 Pseudanteris insignis
GGATTGGTATCGAATGCGGTAGGCTTCGCAATAACGTCAGATTAACTTTGTGGGGAAACTTGTACCATTAAGAAGTTCGAAAATCCGCGCCAGTTTTAGATAATGGCGCTGATGACTAAACTTTTCTTCGTGGTTTCCAAAGATTATGTAAGGATTAGGTCATCGGATTATCGGAAAACGGTACACAAAATGTTTACATATCGGAAACAGTTGCGGATTCCATTAAGCGACTGGATATTTACATAAGAAATGTCCCATATTTCGGTAACCATCGTTTGTGATTTTTTTCTATTCCTTCTTTCTTTTCATTTTCCCATTCGACTGATTTACAGTCTTAACCAGTGATTAACTCAGATAACATTATTTGAGCTTTGTTTAACTCGGTATGCAATTATAGATAGGCCTTAATTTCGGTTAAACATATGTATTTGTCTTTATTTGGATCAAATTCTTTTTTTTATAACTCAACATAATGACCGACTAATATCGGTATTACCCGAGACATTTTTTTTTTTTTTTTTTTTACTTTTTTTTTTTATTTTTATTATTATTTTTTTTTATTTTTTTTTATATTATGTTTTAATGTAAATTATATAATAATTTTTGTTAAATTATTTTCTTATTAATGATAAATTGATTCTTTGATAATACGTAAATTGTTTTTATGGAAAATAATAAATAAACAAACCACAGTAAAAATGAATAAACCTCAAAACAAAATCCATAATTTATTTTGTGTAAGAGGATCGAAAAAATATTTAGAATTAAGTGTTTACACTGATTTTATATTTTTATCTCGACAAGTATGAAATGTCATGAAATAAAAAAAATCTTGTAAGATAATACTGAATATTAAATGAACCTATGATTGCCGAACGAACTCCGTCAACAGTATTTATTGACATCCTTTTACACTTCTTATAAATATAACAATTTCTTCATCGGGACCTTATTATATCATAACATTTTTTAATTCTTATTAGATTTATTTTTTTATTTTCTAATAATTAAAATAATTATCAAAATAAGTCGCTTTGTACAATTATAAAGTTAGCAATCGATTAAGAAAAAACTATCGAACAAACAGAAGTTGCGACTTAACTTGATCCTATATGTATTGTTTTGATGACCTTAATTCTTTCCAAAGGCTCATCGGTTCAAATGCAAATTACCACTATAATTTATAAAATTACATTTACAAGGCTTATACAGTTATCAATGATTTTTTAATATTAAAATAACTTATGCAGAGTAACATTATAAATTGAATAAATCTACGCAGTGTCAATCAATGATTTATTATATTAGATCGAGTCACATCAGTACTAGTATGACTTCACAAAATATTCAATTCATTGAAATATCATTTTGGCAAGAAATTCACAACAACATCTGTGTAAATCACGATGCGTTTATAAAAATTGATTGACACGCGAAGATTTCAGCAGACACTACTTTCTTCCACCGCCAGGGGGCTGGTCACGCATGAGGAGATGATATTGACGGTTCATTTCATAACTATTATTACCAAACGCACTTTCACAAATAAAAAACACACAAAGGGATTCTTAGAGAAGAGATGCAATTCATGGGCAAAAGGCAGATCTTTTGATCCCCCCTAAGTAGATGTATGATATTTATCGCACAATGCAGTACCTCCCAAAGCTAAGTGGAATGACCTTCTTTTTTGAAACAGCATCATCGATTGCTCACTCAGAAGTGCAACTGTAATTTTTTATTATGTCGAATGATCAGCTAGGAACCATCAAATTCGTTCTTGAATTTCTTTCAGGACATGAATCTAAAGACCATGTCTGTTTAGATCACATTCGTGATATAGAATCGTAGAATCAAAGGCATTAATGGATGAAATCGAACGGCTAAAAACGAAATATCGTGCCATATGTCAAATAAATGTACCCAAAATTTAGTGGATTAACCATAGGGAAGTTTAATAACTTGTCAGCGGCAGCAATAGAGATGGAAGAGTTGAAAAATCTTCATATGATGAAAAATTACGAAATCAAGGTAAGTTCAACTATCCCTCAATTAGCAGAGAAATTTCGTAGACCATTGCTTGAAAAATTCCTTGTCCAGAGAGATGGAGAGGAAAACAATGATGATATTTATCAAACAGCACTTGATTTCGGGTATGACTATGGCAGAATATATATATATTTTATATATACATTAATAAAATATTCATTAATACGTCAACAATAATAATAATTTTCATTACAACACTTGATCATGATCTATAATTACAAGGCTGATCAATTATATATCGATGTCCCGTAATCCGAGATTACTTGCAGTAGCGTCAGATTCTTGGTTATTCTCAACTTTTTTAAAACAATTCAAAAACTCGCGCCAACCATTAAGGGCCAGCATTGCCATGATTCCGTCTATGCCCATCATTTCTCATTACGTTTTGTTGTGCGTTCTATACAACACGTGTCCTATATCATGACGTGTTATCTTTAGAAGCTGAAGAAGTTTTTATAATTCGTGAAAATGTCCTCACTGTCACCAACAAAACCGTTCGAACCCAATCCAACTTCAACAGAGGAAACTTTAGCGAAGATTCAGATACCACAAGTGAAATTAACTATTATTACCAAACGCACTTTAACAGATGAAACACACGCGATGGAATTATTAGAGAAGACTAATTTCAAATAGTTCTTAAGAGGATGCAATACCGGATACTCGAAATCCGAATTTTTGCACGTTTTCACAATTATTACACGGAAAGGGAAATCGACGTTTTATTAGTTGACTATCACTCATAGGATATAAATATAACTTTTTCATGCAATAATACCTTGAATTTGTGTTTTTTCAAGTTAAAATCTTTTTAAACGATATAAAGTTAAAAGCTATGCGATCATTCAATGTTAACATAGAAGCCTATCGCGCAAAGCATGGCAAAAATGCTGTTCTCTCATTGGCTATAATTTCCTCAGCTCGCTAACAGTTACTTTTTCCTCAAAACTCATGGGATTATCCGGTGGGTATTGAGGAATCAAACTTAAACATACGTCAACTTTTAATACCGCAGTTTTAAATGATTGTTCATTAAATATGAAGTTACAATACGTTGTGTTTTATATGAATATTCCTTGAATCTGTTTATAGTTTTAAATATTAAATTTCATACAATTAATGTAAAAAAGTTAACGTTTCATAGGATGACAAAATGTTAGCAATAAGACTCTTCAGTTGTCATCTTAAAATCCCTCTATTTTTCTTTCCGTGTAGATATCGGAATCTATTTTTGAGAGTTATGCGGTGTTTTTTATACGGAAACTAACGATTTGATACACGAACACTGAATGCATTTAATTTCCTAAATTTTCGAGACTTAGGCTATGTTCTTTAATTGACTAAAAGTACTGGCAGCAATCGTAAATCTTTCTTTTACTTACACTAAAGCGTACTGCACTTTCAGTCAATTTAAGAATAAGCTCTTAGTAGCGAGAAACGATAACTGGATCTTTGCCTCATACATTAAGTCGGTTCATAATAAACGAGCAGATCAGGAATTGAGAACCGTAATTATAGAAACAGAGTGATCATTATCAAAGAAAAAATTTTTATCATTTGACTCGGATTTTAATCCATTTGATATTGATCTGTTTGCAGCAAATATTAATTCTAAATGTAATGATCATTTCTTGGTTTCCTGATCCTGCTGCCTTGACTGTAGATGCACTTACAGCGTATTGGTCAAATGACTATTTTTCTGCTTTCCTTCCTTTTGCAATCATTTGGAATACTTTTAGATAAATTATTTGGATAGAGCAGGAGTTATCGTTGTCTTTAACAGGCCATCTCAACCATGGTTCCCATTATTCCTAAAATTGTTGATAACAAATCCAATAGTCATTCAACCCGATGTGGAGGAGTCTTTCCCTGGTGTCCGCGACATTATTTGCAAAGCATACAAGTTGAGAGGCGTACTTTCAGTACATAGGTGACATTATCATTCAACCGTATTTTAAACCCTTAAAACTCTCGTGGAGTTTTGCACACACAAACAATTTTTTCTTTCTTTGTTCCTTCCATTTCAAATGCGTTAACACTTTTAGCTTTGATTTTGAACGAATATAAATCCTACGATAACTTGATAGAAATCGTTCTGCTATTTTCCCTATCGTGAAATGGGATGTAGGCAACCTCATAATCACACAATATTTCAAAATATTTTGAAATATTAAAGTAATATTACTACAATATTTGTACAATATTTTAAAAATATTGTAAAATATATTACGTTGCACTAATATTATATGTCCGTTTTTTTAATATTATAGCAACATTGCAAAAATAATAATATTTGAATAATGTAGAAATATGTTTGAAATAATTAGAAAGCATTATTTTTCAAATAATGTATTTTTTAAATACTGAAGAAATGTTTTAAAATATTAGAATACAATTTTTGCAAATATCAGAAACGATTCAAAACATTAAAAACTGGTTAATCGATATTGTTCATGAAATTATTATTGATGTAGTGTAAAATAGAAACGGTTATTTTAATGTGTATATGTATAAAGAACTAACGAAAAATAATTTATTCATTTGCATAATACCGTTTTACCAATTACATATAAATATGAATAAAAATTTAAAATAATATATTACTACAATATTTTAATTGCATTACTTGTGAACTATTGGAAAAATATTTCTGCAATATTTATAAAACATTTTTAAATAATTTTATTTGACCGGATATAAAATATTTCTGCAACATGTTTTAATATTTTTATAATATTACTACAGATTGAATACAATATTGTGCACTTATAGGGAATAATCCAGTGATCAGAAGGTTTTGCAAAGGAGTCTCTATCATTAAGCATCAAAGTGGAAGTACGATTATTCATGGAACCCAGAACCAGTTTTAGGCTTGTTTTCGATTATGTATATATGAAAGTAGTTACCCTTAATGCCTTCGCGACGGCGCAACGAGTTCAGAACCATTGCATCAATCAAACTTAGATATATTACTTTTACTGAAGATGAAGCTATCATTAAGATTAATGAGCGTTTAAAAACTTTAGGTCTGAATCCAACCCAACCAGTATTGAGGTTACCACGTTTTTTCGATCAACCTGCACTTTCTGTGTTATTAATTTTACGATATTACATATCCAGAACGGATATTATCCGCAAAAAACACAATTCCTAATTTTTAACACTTCGAAAACAGTATAACTCGACTTTTTTATTAGTCTATCAGTAGATGAATAAAGATGATCTTAGTGAAAAGTGGGACCTCCTCAGCGGCTAGAAAAGGGATATCCCTGTTATGGAATGACTCATTCCATGACGCCATCGACAAATACGCAATAAAGGTTTCCGTAGAGTGTCTTTGTGAACTTTGGTAAACAAAACCATAAAACTGGTCTATTATGGCTAATATATATATTCAAAAATAATTGACAAAAGATTGAAATTCGACAACAGAATAATAAAATTGTGAAATACAAATGAATGAGTTTAAATTTATATTTTAGTGTACTAATTCTTTTGACAGAATTATTCGAGTACACAATAAATATTTATACAACAATAAACTAAAAGCCTTGTGATTTTAGTAAAAAATTTTAAACAAAGAACACTTTCGTGGAAACATGCGTAGATAATATTTTTCGCAATGTTTAATTATATTTTCTTTCTGGGAAATTGATATTTTTCAATAACATTATGGGCCAACAATGAATTTTTTATATTGAAAATATAGTATATAAGCCTGAGATTTTTATGTACGAAAGTTAGTTAGTTAGTGGGTTAGCTAGCTAGTTAGTCAGTCATTCAAAAGTTTTCTCGTCAACAACAATAAGTTACAACAACCGAATAAGTCCAGCAACTACAACTGCAGCAACAACGACGAAATCCAGACTGAGTTATAAAACAGCAGCAGGGTAACGGCGAAAAGAAGACAGCAACAGCTACTACAAGAAGTCGACAACAACGACAATCGACCTTATCCCAACTACGTTAAACGATAAAAACAAGTAATATTTATTTAAGATTTTAATATATAATAAATAGATTTCAAAATCCTTATTAATTCTAAGTTAATAGATTTTAAAAGACTTATTCATTCTAAGTCGCTAACAATTGTGATGAGGTTCTAAACGCAATTTCGCGTGTGAACCAATCACTACGACAAGTTATTTGGAATTTC
Organism: Pseudanteris insignis; assembly: GCA_022817105.1. NCBI lineage: Eukaryota > Metazoa > Arthropoda > Insecta > Hymenoptera > Scelionidae > Pseudanteris > Pseudanteris insignis. The sequence goes on from JABFQB010000159.1 coordinate 6,203, forward strand.
TGAGCTTTTTATTAATGTTAAAGATTACAAGTCAATCTAAAACTGAACTAACGTCAATAGATAAAGTTCACCAAAGAAGTGATTTGTAAGATTTGATAATTTTATTTCAACAAAAATAACACCAATTTGATTGGGCTCTAATTGAATATTATAATAAGATTAATACAGTCTTAAACATTTAATTTCCACAAGCGACAACAATAGCGATTAAGGGACAAGATTAATCCGAATTGCTAATAGTTGAAATTAAGTTCAGAACACATTGTGTTCAAGAACTGATAACAACGACAAGTAATTCGGAGTTCTTACGTTTTATAAATATTAGATATTATTGAAATGATAAAGGTCCACAATAGACATAATTAATAAACTCCGAAATTTAACTTTTAGTGGAATCTGCACGCGATTCGCAGAAAACTAACGAGTGGTCACAGGACGTAGCCTTTCAGGCGGCAATCGCTAATATTAAGAAATTAGCAGTAGATTTAGATAAGGAAAATGAATTAGATCAAAAAATAAAAAATCTATTAAATAGGACCGATTTAGATCGTAAGAAGTTAAAATTAAGATTGTTAAGTATTAGGAAAAAACTCCAAATACAAATAGTTAAGGTTAATCTAACTAATACCACTGTCAATAATACGATAAATAATATAGTTAATAATAGTAATACTGTAGTAAATAATTTTGTAAATATTCCGAATTCGCTTAATCTAAGTAAACCGGAATATAAAGAGTTTATGCGTTATTTTCTGAGTGAAGAGCAGATAAAGAAAAGTTACAGATTGTTTGTAAGGAACAGAAAAGCCAAACATCAACCGGAGGTTATTAATATTGATTAAAGTTTTTAATTCAAATCTAAAATATGTTATTACTGGGTTTGAACCCTTTTCCCCTTTCTCGCAGGTTGGCGACTGTCATGTCTTCTCTTTCTACAAATTAGTTTGAGGTTATTTTATTTGTAATCAATCGACGTAAAAAAGATTTTATTGTTAAAAACTTGTTATTTGAATTTAATTTGATCTATGAAATTTATTTATAATTCGATATTCGTATAGATCGATCCAATTCGAATCTCCAATGATTTTGCACAAATTTTTCATACTATTAGTATGTGTCCGGGTGACCATTTCATCTATAAGCCAGAAAATGTCACTGACAAACTATATGAATGAACCTGTCACGCTATTTTACTTTAAATGTTACTAATATCCCAAACGTTGAAAATAATGTTTTTACTGCTGACAAAACAAATGCTATTCCTGGTAAAAAATGTTTAAAAAACGGAGGGTTTGCATTCCATTCGTACTATTTTTTACATGAAAAAATGATGCGAAACGGTGAAGCTGTTTCAAAAAACTATGCGTTTAAAAAATGTAACATTCATTGAAGTTTAAGGAATACAAATTATTTCTACTTTTTTTCAGTCAATGTTCGAAGATTCCATATAATTTAATATTATTTGATTACATATCTAGAAAACTGATCAAATATTTTGTATACAAATTATTACTAAAAACCTTTTTTTCAACAATATAAATTAATTTAAACTAACCTTATTTATTAAACTAAATTCAAAATTTATTTTTGAAACTAGTATTTAGAATAAAAAAAATGCAAATACGAGCGAAACTAACTTTGAAAGTATTTATCTTGTAAACACCCATTTTAGATGATCCCAAGATTCAAAAAATACTCCCAGCAGTGCCGGGTTAATTTTTGTTAGCTGTTATCATTTCTAGCAAATAAACTTCGCACATGCTCATCAGAAAGACAAATTGGATTTTTTAAATATTTGACAATAACCTGTTCAAGTAATAATAAAAAATAATCAATTTTTGCGATTTTATAAAATAATAATTCATGCATTTATCAAAATTTTACAATGACAGAAATAGTTCATTTAACTTATTTGAAATTTTTAGTTACCATAATTAGGAAAACTTGAAAACTTAAATTTAGTTCGTTACTAGTATGATATGAAGAAGTTCTAAAATTATTTTTATCCTAAATTAGTTATATTCGAACTAAAAAAAAATATATATTTCTTATCATCTACATATATAGATTGAGTTTTAACATATAGCAAAAGTTAAAAATCATTTTTTCACTTTCATAAATAGTTACTTTGATTTGATTTACTCAACGTTCCTGTCAGTTCAACTAGAGTCATATGTTGAATACCTTGATGGAATACATTCGTATGTCTCGAATAAATTGTTAACGCTATCTCAACGGTAATTCGAATTGGATCAAATTTTAGATAAAAACTAGAGTTAAATTCACATAAATTTTGCCCCTGCACGAGCTCTTGTTTAATCTCATGATTTAAAAACAACATAATCTAATTTTTAGAAATTTATTACCATAATTATCTTTGAATTATATAGTTTCTCCATCATCCGACGAACACTCGTAAATCATTGAACGTGTATTTTATGGGGATAATAATGTGAAAACATTACAAAACTGTCAACTGAACTCGTTGTAGAATATATAAAGAACAACAAATGTGCGATTAACGTGCAAAACAAAGCATAAATGTTATCGTGTTTTCTTTTCATATTCGTAGTACAATTTTATGACTAAAGTTACGTGTTGTACTTGAGTCGGTTTCCCCGTTCGAACTTACGTTTCATTGGATATGATTTTGTACAAAGTATTTTGATACGACTTGTTGTGTATCGTTAAAAAAATAATAAAACATAATTTTAGCATGACTTGATCATTCGGTTTATTATAATTATAAACGTCTGATATATCTGAATATTTTTATATGCGTATTTACCTATTGAGAATTATTTAATCCACACTGAGAGAAAATTAGGATAATTATTCTTCGATATTTCATAAAATTATACCATACTCGATAGAAAGGGAGCCGGAAAAGTCCGTTCTACCACGTGTAAAAGTTATCACTTGCACGTGTTATGCTTCCCTACGTTTATTATAATTCTAAAAAAACCCTAATTTTATTTTAGTATTCCTTGATGACAGACTTTTTTGAAAATATTAAATTTTAAAAGTTTGCTCTATTATATATGACTATTAAGTTATTTATTTATGTATTATTTATAAAAATGTATAGTGAATATTATTGATTTTTTTTTATATAATTGTTTGAATATTCTAAAATTGAAGGTAAAACACATAACTTATGATTTTTAAATATTAACTTTAACATTATGAAATTAAAATATTTGTTATCAATTAATTCATTCAATTTAATAATGATTATTAAAAGTATGATGAAAAATAATTATGATTTAACTTATTATTATTCAACTTAACTTATTAATTATTAGTTATTAATGATTTTAGATGTGAGCAAATTAATGAAGTTATGAATATCTTATTTTAAGGAGGTTGGGGTAGAATTTTTTTGAAAAAATATATGTTGTAAATAATTATACCAAAAGTACGAATTAAAAATTTTAGTGAAATTTTCCGCTAGTTATGGAGAAAAAAATATTTCAATTTGACAGAAAATGTGTCGAGTTTTATGCGAGATTATAATTTTTCATGTTTATTGATTTATTTGGATATGTTCTGGCGTTGAAAACTCTATTAAGATTTGAAATTTCTTAAAGACATGTTTCAACATAAATATAAATTAAAATTTCGGAAATTCGCAGCGGGCAAAATTTTGTGAAATTTTTATGATCGATTTATGAGACGGGTCTTTAAGACATTTCAAATTTGCATAGAGTTTTCATCGCCAGAACATTTCTAAATAAATCAAAAACATAATCTCCCATAAGACTCCATACATTTTACGTCAAACTGACAAATTTTTTTCTTTATAACTAGCGAACCAATTTCACTAAAATGTTTAATTTAATTTTATTTCTAATACGAGCCTTAACAACATATATTTGTTACTTAAACAATCTTATTATTTAATCTTGATTAAATCATGCCTCAACTTTCTTAATTTATTATAAACAAATTATTGAATTATTATATCTAAGTTATTATAACTTATAATTCATTTGCTTGTGCCAAACGTGATATATTAATTTTTTTGCATGAATTTAATGTCGCTAGTAAAATATTAATTAAAACATACTAAAGCAAATAAACTTTTAAGAATTTAGGTGGGATTTAATTATTAAATCGAAAATATATATGCATAATTAGTTTTTGTAATTGCGCGAAAATAATTTTCGTGAATTAATTATAATTAATAAAATAAATCATAATGGTTAGTAAATTGGTTAGTAATGGTGAGACCATTATTTCTATTATTTTCTCTCGTATGTGTCTTGTTTTAAGACGTTTTAAGCAAAACATACATATTTAACATCTGTTTTAGCAATTTTATTTATATGGCAGAACATGAAATCGAAAATTGATTTCTCGACTCGTTCAGTATTTCGCAATTTATTAAACAAATATTATTCGCATGCAATTCATAAAATTAAACTGAAAAAAAAGAAAGAATAAAATTAATGCATATTTAATGTTATGAAGTACATTTTTAAATAACAAATCAATATTTCATACAAATTAAAAAATCATGTCATTTTAATTAGAATCTCAAAAAAATATTGAATAAATATGATTGACATTCAATATAAAAAAGTTTGTTTTTTAATTTTCAGCTTCGAGATTTACATATGATAAATATTTATTAGCCCACATTTTTTAACATCGGAAAATCTTTTTTCCAGGGTCCTACACTCAATAATATTATTGCATAATTATTTTATAGATAATTTTTCTTTTTTATCTTAATCCCAAAGCACGCCATAATTTCAAACATTCGCAAAATGGCTGGTGGTACAAAAATAACGTTGAAGTAAGACAAAATTGAATAAATGATGATTATCTTTAAGCAGGATAAGGTGGTCCTAATAATAGCGAACGTATTTCCTGGGGGAGCACTTTTCTATGATGGTCATTGAAACGGAGATGGAAAATTTTCTAACTCATACTCCGGGATACCTCCGAGGAGTGTCATGAGTTTCTGAAATGGTACTGCTATAAATCTCGTCTAAGATGTTTCATCAGTTAATGTAAGATTTTTGTAATTAAATTGCTTTCAAGTATTATGGCTTTCTGCAATTTTGACAAGCCATACAAATTATTTCGCAGATTTGTGCATAAGTTACATTGTACCATTAATTTATGACATTCCTTTCGAAAAATAATTTTTCAAATCAAACGATTCATCAAATAATTACTTATTATATGAACATTTCATTAAAATTATTAAATACGTCGCCTTTCTGAAAATATGACACGATTTACAAATTATAACAAGGTTAAAATTGAATAAATTTAAAAGAGAAATTTTTGTAGTAAAATATAAAAAATATGTAGACAGATAATTTAGAAATATTGGAATCAACTTCGTACCCTGTGTTATTGATACATCGATTAATGCTAAATTATTTTTGGTATAAATTGAAAAAGAATTAATTATTATTTTGGAACGATTCAAATTTTTACGACGATGGAAAATTCATCTGTATGAATGTATAAAATTCATATGACAAAATTTATATTAATACATAAATGTATTTCATAAATCATTAAAAATATTTTTTCACAGAAAAAATAAAATAATATCATCGTGGAAACGATAAAAGATTTTTATCAGCCAAAAAAAATATATATAAACGCTTTCCAGTATTGTTCTAAAGAATATGTGTTTTTTTATTATTACAAAAAGGAAAGAACAAATTTCAAATTACATATTATTTGTAGGAAAACACGATAATTTTTTTTATATATAAAAAATAACAATGGTAGTAATTACTACAAAATTTAAAGAATTGTCATTAAAAATTTTACTTTAAATTCCATAAAATTTTAATGTTTTAATATTCATATTGTGAATTTAATATTTTAAGATTATCGTCTTTAAAATTAGTGATTTAATTTAATAATTTCATTGAAATGAATTAATTTTAAAAAAAAATTTAAAGAAATATTCAGTTTTATTTTCTTTGGAGATCGTTAATTGTAATCGTTTATGAATAAATTATTACTCCATTTATCTTTGACCTGCTCCAGATGTATCAGCTGGAACTCAATTTACTTCATTATATATTAATTTATTGTCATGAAATTGCTATTAGTGCTGAATCAATTTCAAAATAATCCATCACAAACGGTCATCTATAAGTTAA